>PVJC01040476.1:0-15788 GCA_004026665.1 Murina feae
GAGCATGTACAGATCTCATCTTGTAACAGAAGACCAGTGGAACACCCTTGATCCTGACCTGTGCATGACTGCAGACAGTGGGAACAGTAGCCAGTTTCTTTCTATTTCCCATCCATTATCAACCTGGAGCATCTTTTTTCTTTCCAAGGAGACTAAGTTCTACATGGATGTAATTGAAGTCCCTCTGTAGGTTGCCTCTGGGGCTTTTCCAATAACTGTGGGCCTTCAGAGTGATGTCCAGGTTTTCTGTTATGTGGACAGTCCGATTGCTGAGAATGATCTTTATCCTCGCAGTAGATATAGCTAAGAGTGCTGTTCTGCTTATTTTTGTGCTTTTCTTTTTTTCCTCACAAAATATTTTAAAGGTTAATCTGGTAATTTTCAAGAAAAGACGTGTATATACATTTGTCTCTTAGTAAGAAATAGTATCCAGCTACTAACAGATTAACAATTGAAAACAGCAATGTTGAGTGTGACCTGGATGGCACATTTCTGGAGGCTGAGGAGGGTGGGGAGTTCTGTAATGCAGGAAGGGGAGGGATTCATGTAGGTATCAGGAGGAGCTGTGAAGTAGGAAGTCCAGGACGGGTAGTGCACAACTGTGATCTCATTGTTGAACCATCAGCTTTGAAATTCAACAACAATGGAGAAGACTCAAGAAACAGTCCCAAGAATTCTGCTAGAACCCCACAAATACTTGCTATAATTACCAAGTAAACAAATGAGAACCAAACTTTCAGAGGTATTGAATCATTGGCTAAAAGTTCCAAAACACAAGCTTCAGATTATCATTGAAGTGAGGGAAATGTAGAATAATGCCAGTTTACTCATTGATGATATTGAAGACAACTCAAAATTCCCACGTGGCACATAGCACTATGGGATTTCATCTGTCATCAATTCTGCTACTGAAGCATATTTTGTTGGCCTAGAGAAAGTCTAATCTCTTGATTGCCCAGTTGCAGTAAAGCTTTTTACCTGCCCGCTTTTGGAACTCCAACAGGGACAAGGCTAGGTATTTATTGGGGGGTTAGCTACACTTGCCCCCTGAAGAAGAATAAACTAAAGATATGGTGCAGCAAAATACAGGTGGGCTGTTTGGACTAGCAGTCGGTCTCATGCAGTTGTTCTGATTACAAAGAAGATTTAAGGCACTACTTGATAAACTTGGGCTCTTTTTCCAAATTAGAGATGATTATGCTAATCTACACTCCAAAGAATATAGAGAAGACAAAAGCTTTTGTGAAACTCTAACAGAGGGAAAGTTCTCATTCCCTGCTATTCATGGTGTTTGGCTGTAGCCTGTAAGCAACCAAGTGCAGAATATTTTGTGTTACAAAATTGAAAACATAGATATAAAAAAATACTAGGGGAAAAATAGATGGCAAACAGCAGGATAGCATATGTTGTAGCAATATCTTTACCGACACAGCTGCTAAGGCAATGGAAACTAAGGAGAAAATAAACAAATGGGACTACAGCAAATAAAAAGCTTCTGCACGGCAGAAGGAACCATCAACAAAACAAGAAAGCCCACAACAAAATTGCAAGAAAGCCCATATTTGCCAATGTTATATCTGATAAGGGTTTAATCTCCAAAATTTATACAACTTAACAAAAGGAAAATAAGCATTCCAATTAAAAGTGGGCAAAATCCTAAATATTCACTTTTTGAAAGCGAACATACAGAAGGCCAAGAGACCTATGAAAACATGCTCAGAGTCACCGAGAGATGAAAATCAAAATGACAATGAGGTACCATCTCACACCTGTCAGGAGGGCTATCATCAACAAATTAAAAAATGAAAAGTGCCGGAGAGGATGCAAAGAAAAAGGAATCCTCGTGCACCGCTGGTGGGAATGCAGACCGGTTCAACCACCATGTAAAACAGTATGGAGTTTCCTCAAAAAATTAAAAATGGAACTCCCATTTCACCAAGTAATCCCACTTCTACAAATATATCCCAAGAAATCAGAAACATCCATCAGAAAGGATATATGCATTCCTATGTTCATAGCAGCACAATTTACCATAGCTAAGATTTGGAAACAGCCTAAGTGCCCATCAGCAAATGAGTGGATTAAAAAACTGTGGTATGTCTACACAATGGAATACTATGCTGCTGTAAAAAAGAAAGAACTCTTACCATTTGCAACAGCATGGATGGACATAGAGAGCATTATGCTAAGTGAAATAAACCAGTTGGAGAAAGATAAATATCACATGATCTCATTCATTTGTGCAATATAAGGAATAACATAAACTGATGAACAAAAACAGATCCAGAGACAGAGAAGCATAGAACAGGACCATCACATTTCAGAGGGAAGGCAAGGGGAAGGTGGGGGTGGAATGAGGAGAAGAGATCAACCAAAGGACTTATATGCATGCATATAAACATAACCAATGGACACAGACATTAGGGGAGTGAAGGCTGGGGGGTGGTGGTGGCTGGGGAGAGGTCAATGGGGGAAAAAGGATACATATGTAATACTTTAAACATTAAAAAAAATTTTTTTAAATACTGTGTACATTATCATGAGAATGCAGGTTCTTTTCAATGCACATGGAATAGTCTTAAAAAACTTGAATCCAAGGCCTATAAGTAAATTGATATACTTGGTGGGAACACTTAGCTAGTAACTCTAATAAAGGACATTAGTAAAATGTTCAAAGATGAGAATGAGTAATATTAAGGACTTCTTGATTAGGCCTGATAGCTTATTTTAGTTTATTACATTTTAACTTATCTTTTAAAAAAATTGGAGCAAACTCATTGTCTCTAACAACTGAGTGAACAGGGGTGATGTGAGTGAAGTGATTTTCATTTAGAACCACTCTGTAATCATTGTACAAAATTGAAGGAATCAAACGAAGTCACATTTAAATAGGTCTAACTTGAGTGTCACAGTGTATTGAGGCCAACACTGCCATGAATGTTGGATTAATTCTGTCAATAAAAAAGTCAACTTCCAAAAAAGAAAAAAAAAAACACCCCAACACCAACCACAAAAATACAGAAAGCATTAAAGCCCATTTAGTCACTGCTTCTCCATCTCTTCAAGTTTACAGAAATATCTCCATCTTTAATGTGACCACAACACATATGCCAAGCTCCTGGGAGCTGAGAGTTGGTATATTTTGCACTTGCACTGGCCTAGGATTCTATCAGTCCTATCCTAGGAGCATAGTATTCTTTCTACAGAGGAATATATGTATTTTTAACCCTTAAAGTAGAAAAGGCTTAATTAAAGTTTATATATATGATAGCTGTATCAAACTTTCTTTGGGACATAAGGCTAAGCCTGTGAATTACCTTGGGCCCTTGAGCACTTTATGAATAATAGGAACTCAGTGGGTATTTGTGTACTATGATAGCTATGATTATGACTAGGATTGGGCAATAAAAACAAAATGTTAAAACAGTCTGAAGACCATGCTATTGAACTTTCCAAATGCAAAGCTAAACCCTCCAAACCTCTAAATTTCCTCAGGGGAGAAGGTCTTACTTCATCATCAAATATGAGCGTATGTTGAATCTCCCCTCATTTCCCAGCCATCCCAACAATGAGGAGGAGACCTTTGAGTTTTAAGGCCTTTCTCCCTTCTGGAGGAAAATCCAATTTCCATTTAATGATTGAGAGGAGAAATGGAAAGATACAGCCTAGAACACAAGGAGAGGTTAGTTGGTTTGGGTTTGGCCTTTCTGAGCTCACTTTTTGGCCTTCTCCCTTGATCTTGTTTTTTCCCCCTTCAAAACTCTGGGTTTCTAAATACAGATTCTTCTGCTTCTCCACCTCTTAAACAAGAAAAGCCCATGTTTCTCAATTAGATGTTAGAAGACAAATGTGATTGGAGGGAATGAAACTCCCTTATTCTTCCTAGAGTATTAGGTAAATTTTCAATGGATAGAATTCTAAATAATTCAGGTCTTTATAAAGAGTTCTGGACAGCAGAGGGCCGGGAGTTTTTAATAACTCATTCATTCAATCAATTATTTCCTGAGCATTATATATGTGCCAGGCATTATTTTGGCTGAAGGAGAGGCCTAAAACTTTAGGACCTGGAGAAGTTTAGGGAGAATGTGGATGCGGCATTAGGTACTGGGTCTGCACCAGGAAAAATAAACTCAACGGATAAGTCTCGCATTTCTTGCAGCTTACGTTTTAAAGCAGGAAGAGAGGTAGTATGTTTGGAAATGTGTACTATATCAGATAACAGGGAGTGGGAATGGAGGCTGTTATTTTAGATACAGCATGTCAATAATACGGTGACATCTAAGCAAAGACCTGAGGAAAGTGATGGAGTGAGAGGTTGTCTTACACCCCTTGACCCTGGACTTCACTGGATCCCTAGGTCAAGTTGCACCCTATTCCTTTGTCTCCTGGAGCTGGAACTGCAAGAGCCACTAAGTCCCTTATGACATCAAAAAGGATTATGGTCATGGGTTCTGTCTCCAGTGGGCTGGAGTAAAACCAGAGAAATAGGTCCAAGGCCAAGTCTCACATTCTTCCATCTTTATTACTCAGGGAGCAATTTTACTTAAAACAAGAGTACTGGAAAGGTCTTAGGTATCTCCTAGTCCAAACTCTATTACCTCGGGCAATCACTTACAGTAACATCAAAAAAGTGGATTTCCTAGTTAACTAGTAGCATGGTACATCAATTCGTGCACTGATGGCATCTTTTGGCCTGCCAGTTTCAGCCCGATCCCTGCAGGCCAGGCCAAGGGACCCCACTGGTGCATGAATCCATGCAACGTGTCTCTAGTATGCATATAAGGTCTTTGGTTAATCTCTTCCTGCCCTTCCCTCTGAGATTCATCAGTCTATTCCAGGTTTCCATGCCTGTGTGTTGAGCGTCTGCCCCCTTGGTGGTCATTGTGCATCATAGCTACTGGTCAAATGGTCAGACTGTTGCTTAGGCATATATATATATTAAAAGAGAAACATGCAAATTTGACCGTTACCACCAGCCAATCAGAGCGGCTGTATGCAAATTAACCCAGCCAAGATGGAGGCCAACAGCCATGGAACTAGAGCAAACCAGAGGGTTCTGTTGCAACTGCCTGCCTAGGCTGGCTGAGCCTCTGCTCACAGCCACGCCCACCAGCCAATCAGAGCGGCTGTATGCAAATTAACCCAGCCAAGATGGAGGCTGGCAGGGCAGCTCTGCACTGGGAGCCTCCACGGCCGGCTGGCATAGCTGTGCCAGATGTGTCAGCTCAATGGGAGGAGGGGTCCGGCCTGGGGCCTCCTCGGGGCGTCCAGGAGCAGCTGTCCTGGGTCTGCTGCCTGGCTCCACCCCCCAGGGGCCTCTACCAGGCGTGTGGGAGATTGGGTCCTCCACGGGGCTTGCAGGAGCAGCCATCCTGGGTCCACTGCCTGGCTCCGCCCCCCAGGAGCCTCCTCGGGGCATCCAGGAGCAGCTGTCCTGGGTCCGCTGCCTGGCTCCGCTCCCTGGGAGCCTCCCCGGGGCATGCGGGAGCGCGGGGGGCCTCTGCAGGGTGTGTAGGAGCAGTCGTCCTGGGTCCGCAGCCTGGCTCTGCCCCGGGGGCCTCCTCTGGGGGGTGCGGGAGCACCCGTCCGCTACCTTCATCCAGCCCCCAGGGGCCTCCACAGGGCGTGCGGGAGCGTCTGCTGCACAGTGCGGAGAATCTGAAGCCAGTTCGCTGCCTGGCTCCACCCCAGGTGTGTTTGCTCAGCAGCAGGGCCCCACTGAGGGATCCTGCACCAGCGTCCGCCCCTGACTTACCACCCAGCTCTGTGCCAGGTGTGTCCCCTCAGTGGTGGGGGCCCACCAGGCGTGTGCGATTGTAGGCCCTCTGGTGGGAAACGTCCAGGCCTGCACTCACCAGCCCTCCCATCCCCCAGTGCACGAACCCTGAAGGGGCTGTGGGCAGCCTGAAAATGGCCCTCAGCCTCTCACCCAGGCTGGCCAGGCATGCCAAGCAGGTGGACATCCCCCGCTAGGTGTCCCAGACTGCAAGAGGGCACAGGCCGGGCTGAGAGACCCCCACCCTCCGAGTGCACAAATTTTTGTGCACCGGGCCCCTAATTATATATATATATATATATATATATATATATATATATATATATATATATATAAAATATTGGAACCAAAGAGAAATAAAAAAGTCCAAACATAGGTGACATATGCCTTTAATAAAAGTGCTAAAATGACTTCCTGAAATAAAGCATAGCTTGATTTCAATAATAAAGAGATAATACAATGCAAGCCAACTTGATCAAAACTAAGAGAGCTATAGTGGTGTTGCATGGAACTATTGCGGCACGAAGATGGAAACATAGAACAAGCCAAGTAGAAAACTCAGCATCAGTATTGCACAGTCATAGCCAGCAGCAACACCAGAAAGAGATGAAGAAGTTGCCTGATAATGACTCAGCACTTGACATTATAAACTGAATCCATGTATAAGTAAAGATGAAGAATTAGTAGGAGTGTGGAAGAGAGAACATGAGTAGGAATGTCTGAGACTAGAATGCAAAGAGACACGAGAAGATGAGGATAAAATCAGAACGTGTCTCTGTAACTTATTGTGATTATTTGTAACTATATATATATATATGATAAGTTGTATCAAATTTTCATTATATAATGATCTCAAGCACTATCCACAAACCCTTTATAAGCAGCTCCATAAAAATCTCTAATTAAGAACCCCTTCCAGGTATTGCTACATATAAATATCAGAGCTAGTAAACATTTGAACATTGCAATAATAATCCGGTATCCAACATGAGCAAAATAGAGCATAGCTATCCCTTTGGAAAATTGCTTATATCTGGGCACACTCATTTTTTTTTTATTCTCTGAGACTTTATCCATCCAGACAGCTGGTTTATTTCAAAAGAAGAAAGTAAGCCACCCATTAAAATGACTGTAATTGGGAAAACTGACAGTAGCAAGTGTTGGTGAGGATAGGGAGCAACTAGAACTTTCACTTGCTGTTGGTAGGAGCGTAAAGTGGTACAAATCCTTTGGAAAGCTATTTATGTGGCAGGCTGAGCAGATTCTTTCCTAGGTGCATACCCAAAAGAAATGCCAACATAATGTGCACTAAAAGACAGGTATAAAAGTGTTCACCTCAGCATTATGTATATCCCCAAAATAGAAACAATCCAAATATCTACCTAGAATACAGTGAAATAAAAAGTATAAATGAAGTGCTACTATATAGTAATGAGAAAAAGGAAATATGGTTATAAGCAAGAACATGGATGGTTCTCACATATATAATGCTGGATGAAAGAAAGCATACACAACATCACATATTGTATGATTCTGCTCATACGAAATTCAAATCCAGGCAAAATTAATTTGATGGTAGGAGTCAGAGTAGTGGTTACTTTGGGGGAGAGAGTAAATAGGGAGGGGCTCAGAGAGAAGCTGCCGAGGTGTTGGTGATGTTCTATAATCTTGATCTGAGTGGAGACCACATGACTGAGTTCACTTCATTTAAAAAATCATTCACCTCTACTTTTAGGATTTGCAAATTTTTCTGTACATGATATGCTGCAAATAAAAAGTTGATAACAAAATTCTATGCCCTCTAGGTGACAAGTGATTTTTAGATGCAAAGGATGAAAGAAAGAGGAAAACAGAAGGAACTTATTGTCATGGAACCAATATTCCAGTGGAGAGAGAGGACAATGCATAAAAAAGACCTTAAAAATTTCAGAGTGTGTTCAGTGCCAAATAAAACTGGGTGAGATGCTAGTGACTAGAGATTTGGAACAGGAAGATCTGCTGAGGTTAGAAAAGGCTTCGGAGAGGAGGTGACACATGAGCGGATGAGAAAGAGCCAGTCAGACAAAACCTGGAGAAGAACCTAGACAATAGCACGGCAGGAATGAGCTGGGCATGCGTGAGGTCCAAGATAAGGGAGGTTGGTAGTGACAGGGGCTGAAGTGAAATGCAGTTCAACCGTGGGTACGAACTACGTCTTGTAGGGCCTTTGAAGTGTTTCTATGCTATAGTGATAATAATATTACTAATTAATAATAAATCATAAAATAGATTTTATTTTTGCTACACTGCATAGGTGCTTGTGAAATTTAAGAAGGGGGGGGTGAGATGATGTGATTTATGTTTTTAATGAAAATTTAGACTGTGTGAAGAATGGGCTGTAATATGATAAGATACAGTATAACAATTAACAATATTAACAGTTAATAAGTGTATAATTATTATAATATTCTATGATAATAAAAATTTATCATTATATTGTATAAGAAATCTACCAGAGAGAATATTTAGAAGGATATTATATCTCTCATTGCCAAATGAGATGATGGTGGCTGATCATGGTAATAGTGGATATGAACATAAAAAAGTAGAACAATTTGGTATGTATTTGGGCAGTACAGCTGCTTAGACACCTGGCAGAGTTCTATATAGATATATTAGATATGAGAGGCCCATCAGACATTCAAGTGACGATGAAGTAGCTTTTAGATAAAGGGACATTTAAAGTTTAGGGAAGAGATCAGGACTAGAAGCTTCAATTTGGGAGTTATCTGATATTTAACCATGGCTTAATGAGATGAGATCTTTTAGGGAGAGAAGGAACCACACAACTGAGCCCTAAGACACTTCAACTTTCGTAGGTCGGATATGAGGAGGTGGAATAAGGCGTTGCTGAGAAGCGGTGAGGAGATGTCATAGGTCCATACGAGATAAAGAGGATGCTGATGGTGGGCTGTCAAGAACCTTCCTCAAAGGACCTCCAGAACCAACTTAAATAGATGAGGGTTAATTCAATGATCACTCCCCATATTGAGCCTTTGAATAGGAGGTATACAGGCCATCCTGACTGGGGAGTTTGATGAGCTTTATGAAAAAACATGTGTGGGGGGGTGGGGAGTGGGGGTGGCTGGAGGGGTAGGGGAGGCCAGGGAAATGTCAATTGGGGGAAAAAGGAGACATGTGTACTGCTATTTGTAATACTTTAAACAATAAAATAACATTAAAACAAAAAAACAATAATTTAATAAAAGTTTATATACTTTGGAAAATTTAGGAAATAGGGTAAATCTGTCATGATCCTATCAACAGGATAGAAACTTTATAATTTTATTACCTTCCAATGTTTCTCATTTCCTGTTCATAGCTGAGCTTAGAGTACCCAGGTAGTATAGTCCACTTAGGTACATTTCTTACTTCCATTAGCAATTTGTCCATGTTCCTGCATAGTCTTCATGAATCCCTTATTTAATATCTGCAAAATGTCTCCTTGAATGCTTGTACTCTAATTTATCACTCCCTTCTTTTTACGTTTCTCTCCAGATTGCTTGTGATTTTTTAAGTGTAAATAATGTTGCCATCAACATCGTTATACATGAAGTCTTTTCTTGTGTGGGGTTATTTCTTGGAATAGATTCCCAGGGGTGGGATCACTGAGTTGGAAGGACTGACAAAGAACATTTTTTGAATGTGAAACTGTTTCAGATCATGTTGAGTTGAAAGATCAGGACATCCAAGTAAGAAAATGCAGACTGATATGTAAGCGGACTCAGGAAATTTGGCAAATGTGGATGTGAGTGGTGGAACGTAAGGTGGGAGAAGCCAGAATTGCAGAAACTTTTCTAGCATAGGAAGTCATAGCAGTGGTATGGAACGCTGCCACCAGGAAGCTTATTGACCAAGAAGCATATTGAGATACAACGCCCTTAAGAAAAAGGTTCCCTGAACACTGATGTTATCTCAGGTGAAAGCACCCACTTAATAGTCCAAGTGCTGGAGAGAATGGCTGTAGAAAGGTCAGAGGCACAATAAGAAATGCATGAATAAGGATCAAGTATGCCATAGTTGGCCTGGTCACAGTCTGATACCTCTGCAGGGCGGCTCACCCTGCAACTGGACTTCTCAGCTACTGAACATCTGAGAGTCTTCATTTTGAAATATTCACATATAATATTAATAAGGAATATAAATCCCAACATCTAAAACATACTCAAGAATCACATCATTTCAAAACTGGTGACTCAACTAATTTGCTGTTTATAATACTGTCACTTGAGAGAGTCACATTAGTGAGGAACAGAAATACCCACTTTGCTGGGCACTATTTTCTGAACCAGTCTGTTGTGTAGATGCCTCAGAAGTCCTAAGGGTGATTTTGGTGTTGTCACTGGGTTGTCACTCTAACAATTACTGTTGGTAAATTATAACCATGCCATCTGATGTTTATTAGGTAGTGATGTTACTGGTGGAACAGAGAAACATGTCAAAAACCAAGAACTTTCAAATGAAGGAACAAAAGTTAGATACAATCCAGAGTTACTACTAGGTATGTATTTATGTGTTATGTTTAAAATTACTGCTGTGAGAAAACTGATTTGAATTATGAAAGTACTGAAATATTTTGATTATTTTGAAATATTCAAAGATCACCATATAACAGTATTTTCTTCACAAGTCTCTTGTGAGAATGCCAGAACATCAAACCGGTTATTAGAATTGGAGATTTAGGGCAAAACCTGTCATTTCTTCTCTATTTTCAACAGAAGGGAACTGTTTACTTTAAATTAAGAGTAAGTTAAAAACTTTTTGGAAAATAAAGTTTTCAGAACAATAAAAATCTCGTACTCAACATTGAGCCGCTCCCTTTTCCCCTCCCCCATAAAGACTTCCCTTAATCATCGAAGGGTCCCAAGAAAGCCCCATTAAAATCCTCAGCTTTTTATTACCATAGCAGCCGAGGAGTAGATAATGCCTGCTTTTCTCTCTCCTTTATCTTGTAGCGTGTGTGTTTTTTTAATCACATTATTCTCTTCTTTGCCTTCTATTAGTCAAAGGAAATGGACCACTTCTAAGACAAGTGCTCCCTGAGATATATGAGAAATACTTTTTTATAAAATTCAGTCACTCTTTTTGCACTTGGCTCACATTCCTTTCCTACTATGAGACCAGGGTTATCTGAACAGGCTGCAATTTGGCAGTCCTAGGGTCATTACTCTCACTTTGGACTTGATCCAATGGAGGAAACAATAAAAGAATTTCTGGAAGGTTTGCAAGCTCAGCTGCCTCTGACACTCTTCTTCATTCTGCAGAAATAGCTATTAGTGTGCACCTGTCACGGATATCCCAGCGGGGAACTCACCCAGACAGTGTTGCGTAGTTATTTAAACTGCATCAAGAAACATTCGTTTAAAACTTATGAAGGAGTTAATTAAAAAAAAAAAAAAGGGAGTTAATTTAAAAAAACAAACCAAAAAATAAAAAAACACACCCCTACTAATTTCTGGTTTTTAGTGTAAATTCTCCTAATCACTGTGATTTCTGGTAGCTTTGGTGAAACAAAAGATTGCTCATTTTGTTCTTAACGTTAGTCATTTGGTTCTTTCTTTTATCACATTCCTGCTCTTTTGAATTAGGGTTACAGACACATGGTTTTATCGGTTTTGAAGAGTGTGTTAAATTATAAATCACACTTATCTATTATTAGTGTTAGTGTTATAAGTGCAAAGTCCAAAATTCTCTCAAAACTTTTATCATTAATTCCACATAACATATCTTAACTTTTGTGTGTTGAGGTGGGGGGTTTAGACTGTGATGGAGCAGGGCGACATTTTCCCTGTAGATTCCTTTTGAGTAACAGGATTTATCATTTATCTCCATGGGAACCTCTGTACAGAAGGAATAGAAGTAGAAGAAGGGTGCCCTGTACTCATATTCTGCCAACCATACCCTCAACAATAGCACTCTGAACACAAGGATACCACATATTGCTTGTCAGATATATCATGCATCCTGTCATTATCCAAATCCATCATTTACTGATAAAACATAATTTGCTTTGTGCTAGAGCAGAAGATGCAGGAGAGAGAAAAAAGATACAGTTCCTCCCTCACAAGGCCACAGGGGGTGATCCTGGAAACATCAAAGAAAATTAGCCTTTTGTTCTTTAGAACTAACACCAGATCCAATTCCATTTGTCAGTTTATGTATAAAGTAAAGAATTATTGAATGTGTTATAAAGAAATGGCAGGAAGATTAATAAAATATTCACAGGTCAGGCAAAGATAGAAAGAAACAGATAAGACAGGCAAAGGTGTGTGTGCCTTTCATTTTAATGACCTCAAACGTGAACCTAGCTCTACACTGGGAATTTAAGGACGAGTCCTAAGGAGCACAGGAAAGTTGTTCATGTACAGCCTACAGGTGTCAATCAGCAGATCAGAGGACACTCGAGTGTGATTCCTTCACTGTAGGTGTGCTGAAAGATGGGTTTGATCTTAGCAAAAATGAACCAGCTGGCAAAGACCAAACCGGTGCCAGGCTTCCTGTTGAAGATAAAAAAGTTGTACCATTTTGCTATGCTGTTGTTTTTTTCCTTTCTCCTGTGTTCTTTTTAAAGGCAGGAATTAAAATTGTCTTTTCGGCTCTTCGCTCCTGAGCTCTGTGGCCTTGCTCTGCACCTCTTTGGTTTTTTATTTATTTTTTTTGCACCAAACTAGTATAAACTCCAATTTAGAGCTAAACTCTTTCGGAGAACCCAAATCCTTGCCTCCTGCATAAGAGAACTCTGAGTAGCTAGCAATTCGTACATGTCTTCAAATCACAGGCAAGCCTACTGAGCTGCACTGAAGATTTCTGCAGCAGCTCTGGTTTAACACAAACACCTGGAATCAATGATCAATCCCTCCCAGCTTCTTTAATCCCCCAGCACATCCACTTCTGAGTCGATGATGCTCAACCACTTCTCAGAACAAAAACATACAAAAGCCTCCTCTCTGCCCATCACTGTAGCATTTGTAATGAAATAAAAGGAATAAAAGAAAATGACTGCTTTATTACGTGCTTAGGAAAATGCACTGTGTGAGCAGGGAGGTATTACGCCTCAAATCCATCACTTTAATTATATAGTTGATTCTTAACTCCCGGGGCTCTGAATGCTGTAAGAAATGTCCTGGGCGACAATGAATACAGTGAGGACAGCTTCCAGCAAGCATGACAATTTACGTGATGATAAGAAGGGATCAAACAGTCCTCAATGACTTTCACGTATGCATTTTTAAAAACAAATAGTAGGCATTGAGCTCTGAGGAGAGCTACCTACTAATTAAATTCATCTACTGGCAGCACGAACGAACAGCCCTGCTGTTTAGGAGGAAGAAAACTGGGCTGCCTATTTCGTGTGCAAAATCTAGTGGGATCTAAGCAACCTGTCAGTCCCACAGCATCATCCAAAATTGATGAGCTGTCACTAGCTGGCATTCTTGGTTGAAACAGAGAGAACAGAAATGGACAGCTTTCATGAAAGAACTGCCAATGCTTTTAAGAATGAGCTCAGAGGAGGCCTGCCATCGTTGTTTCATGTGGGAGAGACATCATACTTAGGAGGAGGACTCCATTTCTCTAACCGCAGAGGGTTACCCTAGGGCGAGCCCCCAGTGCTTCTTTACTGAGCCCTGATCTCCTGTCTTTTCTACAGTTTTCCACCCATATCCCTGCCTGGGAACACGTGGATTATGAAGGAAAGGATATTTCATCTCTCAGTGGTCACTTCTTCTCTGCTCACTCTCCAGCCGCTCCAGAATAAGCTTCTAGTACTTTTCCATGTTGTTCACTGTTACGTTTTCTTCAGCCAGTCTGCAGCTCTGGTTCCCTAAACTTAATAATGGATGGCAGCATCATTGGATGCATTCCAGATTAGGCAAGTTCACAAAAAGTTATGCCTGAAGATGTTTAAGGATTCAAAATCTCCTAGGTACATTTTTTAACCCTGCTAAACATAAATGATCAGTAAGGATTTGTGACGTAACACAAGAAGCTAATAAGAACAGCAATCCTTAACTCCGACTCACTCAAAAGGGTCCTTAACAAATGCTTCAGGGGTTACTACACTGATATACTAAACCACTGTATGACCTCTTCAAGGATGCTCATGTCATTTCTCTCAAAAGATCTAGCAATGCTGTAGTAGTCCAGAGATTTAAACAGGAATTCATTTTTGTGAAATTATTTAAAATATCTTACTCTTTCAAGGTGTATAGCACCGGGAATACAAACATATTACCAAAGTCATACCTTTGTCCGAGCTCAAATATATTACATTACAGAGAATTAAAATTATAATGAAAAATTCTCAAGCTTAATATTAAATTATTGAAAGGGAATACACCAAGATATTAACAATACTATCTGTGGTAGTGAAATTGTTTTTTTTTGTGTGTGTGTGTGTGTGTGTGTGTGTGTGTGTTTTCTGAGAATTCTCACTTTAAAAACTAGAAAAAGAAGTTACTGAATAAAAAATACTAAATATAGTCTGGCTGGCGTGACGCAATGGTTGAGCGTCGACCTATGAACCAGAAGGACATGGTTCAATTCCCGGTCAGGGCAAACAGGAGGAGGCCAATCAATGATTCTCTCTTATCATAGATGTTTTAGCTCTCTTGCCCTCTCCCTTCCTCTCTTAAACCAATAAAAATATACATCTTTAAAAATTAGGAGACAGCAAGATGGCGGCATAAGGTAAACATCGTAAATGCAGCTGTGCACAACTATTTCAGAATAACCAAGAAAAGAAAACACGGACACCACTCACACCCACAGGAAGGCTGGCTGAGTGAAAATTCTACAACTAGAAAGAGTCTGAGACCCAGAGGAATGGCGGAAGCAAAGTACAGAGGTACGGAGGCGCGCACACGGGGCTTGGGGAGAGGGTTGGCGCTGGAGGACGCGGTTCTTTTCCAAACCGGAAGGAGCCACAGGCCCCCAGCCACTCTGAACTCCAGTTCCAGGAGAGTTTCTGAGGACCCAGACGCATTCCTGGAGAAGGGGGACTGAGTGGCACTGGGAGGAAATCCAAAGCGGATTTCTCTCAGCATTGCTTGCAGCAAATACCACGGGACACAGAGACCCGGTGTCTCTCAGCGCAGGGCTGAGAAGCGGCCATAGCTTTTTGCTCTGCCCTGTAGACTCCCCGAGGACCTGCCCCTCCCAAGCTGCCTCAGAGATTTTTGAATATTAAAGGCTGAGTAGCCTAAGGCAAAGGCTAAATCAACACCTTCTTAAAGATACAAGAGCCAGCCTCACCCAGTGGCCAGAGTGGGACCATCCTAAATAAAACTCAGATCCACAAGGAACACACTCGGGGCAGACGCAGTGAGCACAAAAGCCCCACTGAAACAACTCTTGCCCCATAAGGGTGTCTCCAGCACAGAAGTTCTCCCACTGTAGACACAGCTGACTCTCATAACCTAGTGGCTTAGAGGTTAATTCCTCTCAGTGATCACCTAACTCAGAAAGGGAAGCAGCCAAAATGCGGAGACAAAGAAACAGGTCACAAATGACAGAAATGGAGGAAAGAAAACGACAGGATATAGAGTTCAAAACCACAGTTATTAGGTTTTTCAAGAATTTTCTAGAGACTGCCGATAAATTTAGTGAGTCCCTCAATAAATCTAATGAGACCCTCAAGGATATGATAAAGGACCAACTAGAAATTAAGCATACACTAACTGAAATAAAGAATATACAGAGATCCACAGCAGACAAGAGGATCGCAAGAAGCACGTCAAAGATATGAAATATGAAGAAGCAAAACCCACCCAGCCGGAAAAGCCAAAAGAAAAAAGAAAAAAAGAAAAAGGATCAAAAAGTATGAAGATAGTGTAAGGAGTCTCTGGGACAACTTCAAGCGTACCAACATCAGAATTATAGGGGTGCCAGAAGAAGAGAAAGAGCAAGATATTGAAAACCTATTTGAAGAAATAATGACAGAAAACTTCCCCCACCTGGTGAAAGAAATAGACTT
>PVJC01040477.1:0-15786 GCA_004026665.1 Murina feae
GGGACTGGCGCTCCTGGACTCCCCGAAGAGGCTCCCGGGGGGCGGAGCCAGGTGGCGGACACAGGACAGCTGCTCCTGGACGCCCTGAGGAGGACCCGCTCTCCCACATGCCTGGTGGAGGCCCCCGGGGGGTGGAGCCAGGCAGTGGACCTGGGATGGGTGCTCCTGGATGTCCCAAGGAGGCCCCAGGCCCAACACCCCCCCACTGAGCTGACACACCTGGCACAGCTGTGCTGGCCATGGAGGCTCCCAGTGCAGAGCAGCCCTGCCAGCCTCCATCTAGGCTGGGTTAATTTGCATACAGCCGCTCTGATTGGCTGGTGGGCGTGGCTGTGAGCAGAGGCTCAGCCAGCCTAGGCAGGCAGTTGCAACAGAAACCTCTGGTTTGCTCTAGCTCCATGGCTGCTGGCCTCCATCTTGGCTGGGTTAATTTGCATACAGCCGCTCTGATTGGCTGGTGGGCCTGGCTGTGAGCAGAGGCTCAGCCAACCTAGGCAGACAGTTGCAACAGAAGCCTCTGGTTTGCTCTAGCTCCATGGCTGCTGACCTCCATCTTGGCTGGGCTAATTTGCATACAGCAACTCTGGTTGGCTGGGAGGCGTGGCTTGGCTGGGGGAGTGGCATAGGTGTCTTGGGCGATGGTCATTTTGCATATTACTCTTTTATTATAATAGATACTAGAAGCCAAGTGCATGAAATCCTTGTACTGTGTGTGTGTGGGTGGGGGGGGGGGTCCTTCAGCCTGGCCTCTGCCCTCTTGCAATCTGGGCCCCTCACTCCTTACCATCTGCCTGCAGCAGAAACAGGTGAGGCTCCCACCCCCACCACTGTGCTCGCCAGCCGTGAGCCTGGATTCTGACTGAGCAGTGCTCCCCCTGTTGGAGTGTACTGACCACCAGCGTGCAGCTCCTGCACTGAGCATCTGCCCTTTGGTGGTCAGTGTATGTCATAGTAACCTGTCATTCTGCCAGCTGTTCCCCCATTCAGTCGGTTTGCATATTAGGGTTCTATTATATAGGAAGGATATAGGATATATGTACACACAAATAACACATTAAGTTTGAAAGAGTAACCTGTATTCAGGTATAACTTCTTTTTTTAGTAGATTACTTAAGCTAGAACTCTATCTTGCCGTGGGGGGAGGCCTCATCCTACATGGACACAGTGCTGTTGCTTCCCAACAAAGTGATGCCCAGGGCCTAGCACCAGGTGTGAATCCCCTTGTACAACTCATGCATTGCCTCTGAATCGATGTGGCAAACAGGGTTACCTGGAGGTCACAGTTGCACTGCTGCTTGCCTGCCACTGAAACTTTTAGTGGGGGAAATAATGCATTCTGCTAGGTTACAGAAACATATTTTGCTAAGCCTTCTCTTTTGAAACATTTTTACTGTTAAGTCAACATGAGGAGTGGAAGTATGACCAGGTTGGTAGAGGATGGATGTAGACACTAGAGTGATGTTCTGGACCACGGTCCTGGTGTGAACCTGTCTGAACTGCTATCATCCCCTAAAACCATTTACTGGTTCTTACTACTATCCACATAGATTAAAAATTATCCTGGATTATGTGGATGAACCAACTCTCACTGTGGTTCTTAAAAGTGAAAGAGGAAGACAAAAGAGGGAGAACCAGTGATAGCAGTGTGAGGACTCTTCCTGACATTACTGGCTATGATGGTGGAGAAATGAAGCTATGAATGAGGGCAGTTTCTAGAAGATGGGAAAGGTGAGGAAATAGATTGTCTCATTAGAGAACCCAGAAGGATTGTAGCCCTTCCAATATCTTGATTTTTAACCCAGTAACACCCATCTGGAAGTCCCGACCTCCAGAACTGTAAGAAGATAAGCTTATATTGTTTCAAGCCATTCAGTTTGTTGTAATTTGTTACAGAGGCAACAGAAAACTAATATACTGAATGACAAAGAAAGTTTTTATAGCAATGGGTCACCTAGAAACCTGATCTGTAAATTAGAGAAAAATTAAAATCCATAATAAGTAACAACCACTGAGTTATTGAAGAATTATTTTAATATTTTATTTGAAATAACAATAAAACCAGTAGGTAGTATATAGCCACTCATTGTGTAGTCAGAATTTCTTTTCACAGGGCAATGATGGATTCCATACAAGCCATCTGTCCAGGACAGATCCTCCCTCTCATGGGTATCCCAACCATCTTCTTCATCTTTTGATTTGCCCTACATTTAGAAGTGTTACACACTGAAGAGCAGCATGTTCAGTATATACAGTACTCGATACACCACACCAAAAAATTTTAAATCTCTTAAAAATATTAGCATCTTCCTTTTCCTTTCAAAACAAAATAATTTTTCCCTCACTCTTACCCAAACTCCTACTTTGATGCCTATGTAACTAGGCTCAGACTATTCTAGAGAAGTCAAAAGATAAAATTGACTGTCACTCCCCTCCTCTAAGTATAACTTCAGTCTTATCCTTCAAGCAGTCCAGCTGTTGAAGTATTACACAGGTTGAACAAATCTCTCAGTATTGTGTCCACATCACCTTCTTCCATGAGAGTGATTAATTCAATCTAGGACACTCCTATTTATCTCATCAATCTTAATGTCCCATTCAGACCTTCTAGATACATGCTCTGAACTGTAGAATTCCTAAACTTTTGGAATCTGGTGTTCTCTCAGAGGGCATTTTCAAACTTTCTCACACCATTAAATTCCAGTTCATCCCTTTAAAGGCCGTTGTGATTAAAAACATCAACAACCTCTTGGCTTAATAAAGACCATATCCCATATGCAAGGTGGGATACCCATGTTTTTAAAGGTAGGACCAAAATTCAATCCCTCAGTGTGATGTGAGACAGCCCCTTAGTACAATTATTTTGTTCATAATAAGGTACAAGTTGTTAAAGACTCATTGCCTGAAAGGCAAGAAATGTCTTGGTTACAGAGATGGTACATGTTTGATATCAGAATTATTAAATCTCTGAATCGAAGGGAACTCTTAACAGAATATGGCTAACCCAGGATCCATGAGACTTTTACCCAGAAGCAGATAATATGGAGTTGCACATCTATGACATTGTATCAAATCAGTCACAAGTAAGACTTTCAAATCCTACAAATCCATTTTAAAGCCTGTATTGATGTCTGGCTTCCAAAGAAAATATATACATGAATATAATAAACAAAAGATGTAATCAAACCTCATTACAAAATATAAACATTTCAAATATACATCAAATCACACCAATATACTGTACACACTAAAGCAGTAGTTGTCTTACTTTCTCAACATGAAATTGCTATCCATCCCATCCCCCAGCAGTTCTGAATAAGTTGTTCTATAACGGAATACGAATTTTCATTTTAGCAAGTTCCTCCATGTTCTTGATGTTGTTGTTTCATGGGCTGCACTTGAAATCCACTGCATTGGAATATGGAAAGCACAGTTCTAGTCTACTAGCAAAAAAAGGATGCTTAACAACTGGGACTGGGATTGAGGTGTCTATATCAGGGATAGAATAGAAATTTGCCATAAGTTTTTCTCCTTGAACTTTGGTCCTAGATGTAATTGCCTCTGTATCTTTGGCTAAAGCTCAGAATTTTATTTCCATGGAGAAGTGGTAGCTAGTGAGGCAGTCAAGCACATTTGTGCAACTAAGAGTTTGTCTTTCTTATTCTTGCTGAGGGTTTTCCCCTTCCTTTGTGCTATGACGCTGGGAGTTCTCTTCCCTTCCCAACAGCTCTTCAAAAATATTGTTGTGCATGTAAAAGAAGATGTACCCAGTACGAAGCCTAGACTCCCGCATCATAACTTCCTGTATAGTTGATACCTGCATATCATTATATGTGAACCAGACTTGCCTCTCAAAGTCATAGGTATCACTGATATAATGGCCTGAATTTAGGCTATTCCCAAGATGGCTAATAACACCAATGAGCCGATAAGCATAAAGATCTCTCGTCTTGGAATTTGTTTTTTTGGCTTTAGCTTCTGTCTTCTTCTGAGCTAAAATGTCTTTGTGTCCCAGGTCTTTATTGGAATCCGATTCATCTAGGGAATTCACATTGGCCTCCTGGTGGCTTAATTCTGTAGGTTTTGTAAGGTTATCTGTGTGCCTCTGGGCATCATCTGTGTTTGGAAGGCTTTGAAGCAGTGCCTGCCAAAGGGTTTCTTCATAGATTCCTATCTTTTCGCACTCCTGAGTCTGTTCAGGCACATTTGAGAACTCTTCTGAAATGGTGTTTTTCTCATCTTCAGAAAAATCTTCAGTGGTCTCCATGACACTATCAACAGCTGCAAACATATTGGCTTTCTCATATTTCTTTCGTTTTGGATTTCTAGGGACTTCTTGATGATGAACTTCTGCAGATGTGTCTGGGCCACTGGTGGGTTTATCTTCATCTTCATGGACCACAGAAAGATTGGTATTTTCCAGATTCCTCATTAAGCCTGGAACTAATAGCTCTTTTTCAATGGATGTGCCATGTTCTGAGTTTACTAATACGGACTCTGTTGTAGTCAGTTTAGATGGTTTTCCCAGGTTGTTTTGCTTCTGTTCTTTGCTTGACGCAAACATCTGGTTCTTTTGTGGTTCAGACTCTTTGTCTGATTCAACGTCCAAGCAATCATTGGATTTTGAGGTCAATTTTGTTAAAGGTGTCAATGACTTAAGGATTTCAAAATTAATCTTATGAAAGAATTTTAACAACTGGAAATCCCTAATATGTACATTTTTGCTTAAGGGAAAAGGTTGTTTGGTACTTTCAGTGCAATGAGAAGACACCTTTAAATATTTAGAAATAATGACTTCCTGGTCATCCTTCCTTAATGACCAAAACTTATTAAAGCTATAGCGTTTCAGATGAATAATGAGGACTCTGGGTAGCCTACTGAATTTGTGCATTGAAACAGAAGTCTTGTGGTTACACTTCCCACATTTATATTCAAGCTCTTCTGCCCCAAAGAAACGATCAAAAGTAGATTGAATAGACAAAGAATGTGTTTTTGTTCGTTGAGGAAGGTTGATAGAGAGATAATTACTAACTTCGGCCTTGAGAACAATTTGACCACAGGCTTTACAAGTAATAGAGTGCAGCAACTCAACCTCAAAATTAGTGGTTATAGGACAAACAATCCTTTTGGTGACAGCATTGTCAGCAAAAAACTGTTGGGGTGAATCTTCTTCCTCAGGTTCAATTTTAACCTTCCAAACTGTATTTAATTTTTCCACGTTGCTTTTCATCTGATCTAAACAGTGACCTAAAAACTCATGAGCATCATTCTGTGTGTTGTCAGAGAACGTCTCTGCAACTGTTGAAATGGCATTTTTAATATTGACAAGTAATCTCTCCTTGGTTTTTATGCTGTAAATGTCTTTCAAAATAAGCAAATGCGACAAGCACATGCTAAAAGCATCAAGGGGAATTTTACTCCATGGGAAACCCTGATAGAGTAAATCAAAAGCAAAAGATGGAATAGAAAATAGGGACTGTAAAACTGCATTCATGTAACAGGTGTTTCCCAAATTGGGGAGGCCTTGACATAGTTTCTCTGGGTAAAAGTCAAAGGTCAACTTGAGTCTCTCCCACTCAGGATCATCCTCACTACACAACAATTTCAATAGAAGTGTCAAATGTACTTTTTCAGAGAGAGTTTGCAAAAAACAAGTGCCATCTACGGAAGAGTGTCCAGTAGAATTGGTCTTGAATAAATAATCCAATTTCTTACTTTCTCTTAACTCTTTCAACCACATTTCTTTCTTCTTATCATCAATTATATACTTCAAGAAATTTGTCTTGGATTTCTTGTTTCTTACAGATTTACTGTCTTCTGGAACTCTCTCATATATAACTAAATCAGATGATGACATCCTTTTTCTCTTCCCTAATCCCTCTTTTAATAACTCTTTATAAGTAAGCATTGATAATTCTGCTGTATTCAAAAGCAACTTCTGAAGGTCAGGTGTTCTACTTCCTTCGACTAGCTCAAAAAATCCATTTATTAACGCCTGATAGATTTTGTTAAATAAAGCTTTACTGGTTATCTTCTGCATTTTTGTGCTGGCAAAGTCACCTCCACCCCTATCTGTTCTCATGGGTAATTGAAGATTATTGTGATGAACTCTATCTAAGAACATTGCCAAATTTTCAGCATCTCTAGAGGATAATTTTTTAATAAATAAGAAGTTATTATTTTGAAAAGTTAAATGCAGGTAATTTTGATTTTCTCCATAGGATCTAAAGACTACATTTTTAATATTATTACCTAGCTGAAAAGTTGTATATTCTCCAGTGCTGAAATGAACCACCAATTTAACTTTCTTCTTTCTTTCCATCGTTTCAATAATTGCTTCTTTAGATGTAGACATGCCACTCTCCATGTCCCATATTTGAACAAAACCATGTACTATTATAGCAGCCATATTTTCTTTATCAATAAATATACGTATCTTGAATTATTAACAAATTTGAAGTTCCGAATTGTTTTACAAACTAACTTCTAAAGACAATAAACACTACAGCAATGGTACTTTAGTTCCCTATACAGAGTAATTCTATTTCCAATGTTGGTTTTATACTAGAGTCTCTTCAGGTTCTGGATACCCACATCTTAATGATAAAATCAATATCCTTCAAGAGCTGTCCACAGTTGCATGAGGGCAGAGTCTTGAATCCCAAAGTAAGGTCACTTCTGAAAAACAATTAAGAAAAAATTATTTAAGCTATCAGAGAAATGTTTGGCTACAATTTAAACTCTACTCCCACACACTAAATCTCTTTTCTTTTTCACTGTAATACTAAATTAATTCTGTATGAATTTCCCCACTTCAACTGACATAATTAAACACTTGGAAGGCTTTCAATACATAGGTAAAGAGCATAATGAACAGTCTCAAGTGTATGCATATATTAATCCTCCTGTTATAGAATGACCCCACAGGGTAACCACAACAAGTGAATATGAAAGTGGGAGGTACTATGTGGCCCTCAACCCAATAACAGATGAATATCTTTATTTTATTTTTAATCATCACCCAAGGATAGGTTTATTGATTTTAGAGAGAAAGAAATGGAGAGAGAGAGAGAGAGAGAGAGAGAGAGAGAGAGAGAGAGAGAGAGATGAAATGAGATGAGAAACATCTATTAGCTGTCTCTCATATATGCCCTGACAGGGGATCAGACCGGCAATCTAGGTATGTGCTCAGACCAGTAATCAAACCCAAAACATTTCAGTTTACTGGATGACACTCCAACCAACTGAACCACACTGGCCAGGGCCAGATGAATATCTCTTGATATCCAGAAATCTAGAGGACTTTATACATTGACCACTAATAGTTAATCAGTCTATCTTCTTCCAAATGCAGTTATGTTCCTTTCTTTCACATGGAACTGGGGAGTCTACACACTGTACTCCATGTGGGATCCTAAACTATCATTGCTTAAAGCAGGTATCAAAGAACAGGCTATCTCTAGCTCCCACAAGCTAAGATGACCTGGTTTGGTCTAAGACATCCACATTTTCATGACAAGTGCTGGGTAATTAAAAATTTGAAGTCATGCTGAGCAAGACCATGAAAAACTTATCACAATTTTGAAAGTAAAATGATGACTGAGAATTAGTTCAAGATTGTGTTTACTAGAACTGAAAAAATGGCGGCCATATAGATGGACATGTCCTGCTCCTTGTCCCAGAGCAGATGGGTTGAGCAGCTGAAATGAGTAACATCCAGCCCGAATTGGCACAGGAGAGTCAGCTGGGAGTGACAGTTTGCAGCCTGGCGACTGTTGGAGATAATCGAATGGGGTTCTCCTAACGGAGCAGCCTCTTGTTGCTGAAATCTCTCCCAGAGCCACAACTCTGCGGAGGAGACCGCACCATCTTGAAGGGGAGAGTGGCTGTTATCACAAGCTTATACACCCAGGAATCCTGCAACAGCGGTACCCCGGGACCAGCTAGGAACCCAGGAACACTGGATCTCGCAAATACGTGGACTCAGAGGAGCCCTGCACCTCCTCGTGGAAAGGTCAGATTTCACCTAGATAGAGGTGCAGTTTGTAATCCAGGTGGGAGAGAGAACCACATGAGTATGTATGCACGCACAGGGAAAGCCTGCGTCCCACAAAGTCCGAAGCCCTTGGGGCCAGTGTGATCCACAAGTGAGAAGGGGACCCGCAGGACTGCTGGCAAAAGGGAACTCTAAAAATAATTAGCCCACAGCTGGATTGGGTATTATACGGCAGCCTCAGATTTTGCCAGTGTGCCGGCTGCTTAGTACCAGGGGAGAGAGGACGTGTGGAAGAAATTTTGGGAGGATTGCACGTAAAGCGGGACTGTGGAACTTGTGCGCAGAGCTGGACCTTGGAGGTTGAGAGCTCACACAGTTAATCAGGCTGTTTTTTTTTCTTTTCTCTCCTTAAATCCTTGCTCTTGATTATTAAACCCAATACATAGGATTGCCCAGTTGGGGTCACTCACAGAGACTGCAGGGGAAAGCTGTTTTTGTGGAACCTGGGGATCAGAGCGGGAGTAACAGACCAAGAAACCAGTTCTGGGGCAGTCCATTCTCCCAAACCAGTATTAAGTGCAATAGGGAAAACAAGGCCTAAATATGGGTTAGAGAGGACTTACAGCCCCAGAGGTCAATCCAGAAATACTGCCACCCAGAGGCTGAACAACAAACTGACTCTTCTGTAAACACAAATAAAGGCAGTCTGGGAAACAAAGAAATACTGCCCGCTTTAAAATCAGGACTGTGGTTTACAACACGGAGGAGCAGTGTATCACAGGGAACTTCAATCCTCTCCTAAATACCTGACAGGACAAAGGAGAGTCAAACCAAAGAGTAGAGGAAGTGAATGACCCTCACTACTGCACATTTTTGTTTTTTTCACCTTTTACTTAAGAAACTAAATTTTTTCTTTTTTCCTCACTTGATTTTATTTTTTTAAATATTACATTTTTATTTTTAATCAATATTATTACTACTACTATTTTACCTTTTTTTAGTGTCATTTTATTTTCTCTTTATTTTATTTTGGGATTAGTGTTCTACATTCTATTTTCATTTTTCCTTTTAGCATCATTTTACTCTATGTCAACCTTACCTTTATGCCAACACTCTTTTGTTCACTTTTCTCCTTTTGTTGTCCTGTTTCTCTTACCCTATTGCTGCTTTAGATTTTCCTTACTCCCTCTTTTTACCCCTTCTTAAAATTTCACCCTACTGATATATCTAATTTCCAATCCCCTGGTCTAAGTCCATACACTCCTCACTCTTATCTTTCTTCACTATCCAAATTTTTCTTTTCTTTTTCTTCTCTCTCTGTCACTTGGCTGTTGTTAGCTTGATTGTTGATTATACTGGGTTTTTTATGCTTGTTTGTGAGATTGTTTCACTTTTTCTTTTTTGGGTTTTTTTTTTTTTGTTATTTTGTTGCCTCTGTTTTCCCTCGCCTCGCTTGAAATTAGTGGTTGTTTATAGTTTACATTAATCTCTAAGTATCTGTCGCTGGCATTCATTTAAATTAGTGGCTGTTCTATTGCAATCTTCTCCCCATATAGTTTCTTTCCCACTTCTATTTCATTCTCTTTCTTTTCTCTCTTACTTTTTTTTCTTTTTTTCCCTTTCCCAATTTCGTTTTTGCACTCCTTTTCCCCCCTTTTCTCCTTTTTCTTTTTCTCTTCCTCTTTCCCCTAATTCTCTTTTCTATGGTGGTCACCTTTAGTTGGGGTTATTAGTATCGTGAATACATCTGTGTTCAGTACTCTGTGCATTGTGCCTTGTTGTGCTGTATTTTGTGCCTTTAAATCAATGCAGGAGAGAGAGAACTACATAACCAGACACCCAGAGAAGCGAGATCATGGGGAGACAAAGAAACAGCCCACATATGAGAGAGAAACATGCATCACCAGAAAAGGAAGTAAATGAAATGGAGGCAAGCAACCTGTCAGAGAAGGAATTCAGATAAATGGTCATAAGGTGGATGAAAAGAATGGAAGACAAATTCGACACTATGTGTAAGAACCAAGAAGAAATGAAAAATGACATCACTGCTATAAAGAACTCAATAGAAAGCATGAAAAGTAGACTAGAAGAAGCAGAGGATTGCATCAGTGAGCTAGAAGACAAGGTAGGAAAAAATACCCAAGCAGAGCAGCTTCTAGAAAAAAAAATTAAAAGGCAAATAGAGAGCCTAAGAGAACTTTGAGACAACACAAAAAGAAATAACATCCGTGTTACAGGGGTGCCAGAAGGAGAGTAAACAAAGCAAGGAATAGAAAGCCTGTTTGAAGAAATAATGACAGAAAACTTCCCTGTATAGGGAAGAAAAAACTCACACAAATTCAAGAAGCTCACAGAGTCCCAAACAAAATGAACCCCAAAAGATCAATGCCAAGGCACATTATAATTAAACTAGAGGCCCGGTGCACAAAAAATTGTGCACTGAGAGTCTTTCAGCCCGGCCTATGCCCTCTCGCAGTCTGGGACCCCTCGGGGGATGTCCACCTGCTGCTGTGCCTGGCCAGCCTGAGTGAGGGACTGATGGCTGTTTGCAGGCTTGCAAAGCCCCCCAGTGGGGACCCTCACCCCATAGGGGTGTGGCCAGCCTGGGTGAGGGGCTGAGGGCCATGTTCAGGCTGCCCACAACCCGCCCCTTCAGGGTTTGGGTCCCTACTGGGTGCCTAGCTGGAAGCAGGTATCTGGGATTTATTTAACTTATATAATTGAAATTTTGTTGCCTTGGTCCCACGCTCAAAGCCTGGATTGCCCCTGGCAACCCAAGGTCCCAGCCTGGCAGGTATCTGGAGTTTGTTGATCTTCTATAATTGTAGCCTTGAGTAGAGCTCAGGGCCCACAGGGCCCTGGCTTCCTCCATTGCCCGGGCAACTCCAACTCCATGGCTGCAGCCATCTTAGTTGAGTTAATTTGCATATTTTCTCCTGATTGGTTGGTGGGCATGGCTTGTGGGTGTAAGGGAGTGAGGATTAATTTGCATATTACTCTTTTATTAGATTAGATTGGCAAACACCAACAGCAAAGTAAGAATCTTAAAATCAGCCAGAGACAGACAGAAAATTACCTACAAAGGATCCCCCATTAGACTAGCGACAAACTTCTCAACAGAAACACATCAGGCAAGAAGGGCATGGAATGAAATATATAAAGTCATGCAAAGGAAGGGTCTGAATCCAAGAATACTGTACCCAGCAAGGTTATCAATAAAATTGAGGGTGAAATCAGGAGCTTCACAGACAAAAAAGGACTAAGGGAGTTTGTTACCACCAAACCAGCAATGCAAGAAATGTTAAAGGGTCTGCTGTAAAAAGAAAAAAAAAGTAGGAAACGAAGAAGGAACACAGGGGTAAAGAATAAAAATGGCAACAAACAAGTACCTATCAATAACAACTTAAAAGGTAAATGGTTTAAATGCCCCAATCAAAAGACATAGGGTAACTGAGTGGATAAGAAAACATGACCCATATATCTGCTTTTAGCCTAAGTGCCCATCAGCAGATGAATGGATTAGAAAACTGTGGTACATCTACACAATGGGATACTATGCTGCTATATAAAGAATGAATTCTTACCATTTGCAATAGCATGGATGGAACTGGAGAGCATTATGCTTAGTGAAATAAGCCAGGCAATGAAAGAAAAATACCACATGACATCACTCATTTATGGATAATAAAGACCATTATAAACTGATAAACAAAAATAGATACAGAACCAGAGCAGCATCAAATAGACTGTCAAACTACAGCAGGAAGGCAGGGGAGGGTTGGGGGGAGGGGAAAGAGATCAACCAAAGGACTTTTATGCATCCATATAAGCATAACCAATGGACACAAGACACTGGGGGGTAGGGGAGGAGGGGGGAAGGTTAAAGGGGGGAAAAAAGAGACATATGTACTACTCTTTGTAATATTTTAAGCAATAAAAAATGCTAAAAAAAGATTGTGTTTAATATCTTTTACTACTAAATAAACAAACACAAGTATAAAAGATTTATAAAAACAGGATGTGATGAGTAAAGAATTTCCTATTGGCTCAAATGCTGCCTTCACTGTTACTATGGAGGTATGTCCAAAGTTTCAAGGTCAGTATAATCCATGTAGAGTGAAGAATTCCCCAGGTTAAAAAAAGAAAGAAGTCAATGGCCTGGTATCCTTTTGGCCTTTATAACAGGGTCAAAACCAAGTCAGCACTCAAACAATCTATAAATGTCTTACTAAGTCCTAATTAACCTATTTCTACTTTCTGTTCCTTAGTGCATCACTGTATGGCCTAGAAGTTAACTGATTGTGTTCAGCATGGGTGAAATATGTACTAAACAGACCATCTCCAGGATCTTTGGTCCTGCTTATCTCATACCTGCAAGTATGTTCATATTCACCTGTTTAAAGTAGAATCACCAGTAGATTCCAATGGTCAGCTGGTCTGAGGAGTACTGTCATAAAGCCTTGTAGTAAACCTGAACCACGAACATAAGCAAATGAGAAAATCATATGAAACAACTTCTAGCAGGCCTTAGGTCTCATAATCTCTTTTCCATAAATTATTATGTGAATACCATCAGAACATACTTAGCCATCCATGGACAAGTAAATACAAGGCATTTTACACAGAACTTGGGCAAGTAAGTGTGAGATCTGTTTTGTGCTCCAGACAACATGAAATTCAACTGTAAAGTAACTATTTTCATAATCATAGAATTATTCTTCTGATTGGCCAGAATTGCTATCACATTCTCCACCAATTGATTACATTTTGCAACTAACATAAAGTGCCTAGTATTCACCTTCCACAAGCTGGAGTAGGTCCATTTCTTGAATGAATCCCATTTCTCTCCTCCCCAGTTGCCTTCTCTTCAAACCACCAATGAGACATATATACCAACAAGTTGGGTATATCAAATTTTCCTGAATTGGGTCACTTCTGGCATGAGAACCCACATCATTCTAATCTCAGTCCAAGAACTCTCCAAACAAGTTCTTAGGCTTTGCAAACACACCACTCATCTTCCCCTTAAGCAACATTTCATTAGTCTCACTCAGTGATAAATCTGTAACCCCAATTCTTTGCATATTAACATTTCCATGTACACGGCTGCTTCAAGACAAGCCAGATGAATCTGACAATTCTGCTCAGTATCTGACTGGGTCCCTAACTCACCCTAACAGAAAGTACATAAAAGGAAACAGTAAGACAGCAAGTCACTGATGTAAGGAAAGAGAAAGTCCAATCAGTTTATGAAGAACAGCACCATGACACTGCACTAAGATCACCACATCCTACATGTAAAAAGTCAAGGTAGAACTACTAAGTGTTCCAGAAAAGGTTTTAAAAAAAGGCCCCACAATGAGTAACTAACTCTGCTTGTCAAATGGTCAACATGGCCAAATGGTCAAAACTATACAGAAAACTTTTAGCCAAATATCCCAGTTTTCCAAAAACATTATATGTGACAAGGTGTTCAAGACAAGGACAGACTTTTGAGTACTAAGAAAGTAAAGGTATTATTTCCAAAGCCCTGAATTTCTAGGAAGATATTAAAATGGACTTCAGATATACTGCTGTCCCTAACAACCAATACATCACCCTGTTGATGATAAATATTTCTCCCTAAAATACAATGGCTTTTTCCAATGGCCACAAAAATAAGCCCACTTGTATTGAGCACTTGAACACATTATGTTAAAAAGACATTGTTTAGAGATCCTCCAAAAAATGTAGGCTATGAGGTATCAAAATCAATGCTCCCCACTGCCTGCTTCTTCTACACTTAGCCCTCTATAGTACATCCTAGTGACTCCAAAAAAGTTATATTAGTGACTAATATCCCACAGACACCATGGTCAACTCTAGAGTATCTGGCTCATTGACAAAAATAAGTATAAGTAACAATTTCTTTCCTAACATATATAGATGAGAGAGGTTCCTACAGTTAGCTCTGGCACCAGGGCCCACATAACCTGAACTAAATCCCTATACTCAAACCAATGGGGGAGGTTCAGATATACTTAATCACTCAAAATTGAAAATTTCTGGATAACTAAGTAGTGGACCAATCTGAGCTAATAAACAGGTTAGCACATAGCACAACAAATGCTTATATCAGAAAGCATGTGACCAAGAATTGATTAGAAGTTATGTTTTCTCCTACATAGTTAAATATTCTTCTTAAATCTTGTCTATGTTATTAACTTGCTCAGAAAATCTGGTTTATATGAGTAATACCAAAGGAAACTTCTGCTCAGTCCCTGTCCAAATGATAAAAAATGAAAAATTCATGGAATCAATTAATGAGATTTTTGTTTTATCAAATATTTTATCTATTAACCTATGTTCAGGGAAATAGGGATTGCACCCATCTATATACAAAAGTGTACATGAATCAAAGTGAGAAGACAATCATATTTATCATGATGGAAATGGGACTGCAAAAACATTAAAGCATAACTGAAAATTCAAGTAATCTGGATTATCTACACAAATAAAAGGGTAATATGCTAATTAGACTGGACATCTTCCAGACATCCTTCCAGACAAAGCCACTATGGAGGGGGCTGAGGCAGAGGCAGTTTGGGGTGATCAGGCTGACAGGGGAGGACAGTTAGGGGTGATCAGGCTGGCAGGGGAGGACAGTTAGGGGCGATCAGGCTGGCAGGATAGGGCAGTTAGGGGCAATCAGGTTGGCAGGGGAGGGCAGTTAGGGGCAATCAGGTCAGCAGGAGAGGGCAGTTAGGGGTGATTGGGCCAGCAGGCAGAGGTGGTTAGGGGCATCAGGCAGGCAGGCAAGAGAGCAGTAGGAACCAGCAGTCCCAGATTGCAAGAGGGATCCTGGATTGGAGAGGGTGCAGGCTGGGCTGAGGGACCCCCTCCACCATGCATGATTTTCATGCACTGGGCCTCTAGTTTATATATAGTTCTCATTCCTACTTTAATGCTTAGCAATAGTTTAAATTATTTCTTCTCCACACAAAAAAAGTATTAATTGTTCCAATTTTGACCATTTGAGAAAATGAACATATAACCCCAGAACCACTTCCAGTCTGCAATCAAAAATTTTTAATCACAGCCGATCTGTATTTATCAAGAATTGTAATTTCTAATGATAGCTGAAATAATCTCAGACCCTCTTGACATTTCCATTCCCTGCCTTCAATCACACATTTAAGAGACACATTTATCAAAAAATGATGTTTCTGTTCATCATTCATTCTTCACAGTTCAACCTGCTTACATTCCACTCCAGAATAAAGGAGACTTCTTTGAGCCCACTGAGCATTAAGATTAAGAAACATTTTGCTGATGCACAGCTGAGGGATCTAACTACTGCTCACTTTTCCAAGCACATTTTACGCTTAAATCACCTGCTTGATTCTGCCTCATCACCCAAAGGCTTTTGGGGCTTCCTTTGATTGTTCTTTTTAAGAAGGTTTTAAACTAAAATGTATCAGTTCTCTAAGAATCCACTGAAGAGCACTATGTGACTATAAACTTCAGCAGTAGTGATATTCTTCCTCCCTTGACACTCCCACACCAAATTAAAAATATATGGATGGCAGCTATATTCAAAAGTCAGCCCAGGTCAGTGTGGCTCAGTTTGTTGGAGTGTTGGCCCATGCATCAAAAGGTGGTGGGTTTGATTGCCAGTCGGGGCACATACCTGGGTTACTGGCTTGATCCCAAGTGTAGAAGGCAGCTTATGGATGTTTTTATCTCACACTGATGTTTCTCTCTCCCTCTCCCTCTCCCTCTCCCTCTCCCTCTCCCTTCTTCTCTCTAAAATT
>PVJC01040478.1:0-15782 GCA_004026665.1 Murina feae
GTTAAGTCAATTCTTATATAGCACTAGTGGCCCAGTGCATGAAATTTGTGCACATTAAAAGGGGATTAATTAGAGGAAATATTTTAATATTGTTATTTGCCCTTTCTCTATAATAGAAGTGTCAGAGATGAAAGAAAATAGTAAAATGTATATGAAAATCTTCCTCCTGTCAGAGTCTGGGGTATGCTGCAGGATCCAGAGTCAAGTCCCGCCCTCCTGTGGTGCTTCAAAATTGCACAAGATCCAAACCGGGCCAGCCCTACCCTTGTCAAGACTGCTAGGTAGGGGCCACAGCCTCAGGGCCCCCAGCACACCCTCAGGTCCCCTGGCCTGGTGCTAGGGCAGAGGGTGTAGCTTCAGGTCCTTAGGCCTGGCACCAGGGCAGGGGACATGCCTTGAGGTCCCCCATCAAGCCCTGCCAGGTGGGGGATGTGGCCTGAGATCCCCTGTCAAGCCCCTCCAGGCTGGGTGTGTAGCCTGAGATTCCCCATCAAGCCCTGCTGGGTGGGGAGAGCAGTCTGAGATCCCCCGTCAAGCCCCATCCAGTGGGGGACACAGCCTCAGGGCCCCCATCAAGCCTCACATGGTGTGGGGGGGGGGGGGGCAGTGCAGCCTCAGGTCCCCTGGCCCAGAGTGGGGGAAGCAGCCTGATTATTCCTAGCCCAACATTGGGGCAGGGAGGCGGGGAGTGCGGCCTGAGGTCCCCTGTCAAGGCCCACTGGGTAGAGGGCCCAGCACCATGCAGCCTCAGGTCCCTGCTGATTGCTCATTAAGGCTCATTACGGGAACTCAGCTTCCTCTGTGGGCACAGCCATCTTGTGTTACAGAATCACTGCCTCTGCTTGACCGTTATGGTGGGATGGTCAGTTTATTTGCATATTACCTCTTTATTAGATAAGATGACTGACACACTCAGAGATATGTGCATTTTAAAAGGACTTGTGTGTGATTCAAAAGAAGAAAAAGTTGGCAGATGTTCAGGCAGCAAATCAAACAGAAAAAACCTTTGTGTGCAAGAGGCATCTTAAGTCGATGACAGACTTGGCCCCCACACCCTTTAACTTATTACAAGTAACAGGCTGCTCAGACGGCCCTTTTGGCACAAAAGGCGAGCAGTCACTCCGTAATGTGGCTTTCTTCATGGGAAGAAGATGGTTACACTCTAGGGGATTTTTCTTCCTCTTGGCTGTACCTCTTATTACCCCATCACCATCATCTCGGCTCTTAGAAATGTCGGTTAGAAGAACCAAAATTAGAGTTTTATCTCACAGAAAAATTAAAATAACTTTAATAGCTTTTTTGTGATAAAATAATATTTTTTCTTCAGGAAAGATATTATTAGATTACCAACTGCAATAGTAATTTAACTCATAGAAACTGAGAATTGTTTGTATTATGATCATAAATGGTTATAGCTGACAGAGAATAGGCCCAGAATGGTGAAATCCACAAATAATTTCTGGATTGCACCTTTCGCCATCTTTTCCAAACTATCTTACCTCAAGTATTTTATCAGAGATGCTAATAAGCAAGAAGGCCAAGCAATCTTACAGATACTAGAACATGATACACGCCCGCTTCCTCCTTCCCCGCCCCCACACACACACCCTCAAGTTCATTATTATGGCTCCAATACTGGCAGAGATCTTAATGAGGAAAGGAAAAGCATAAATAGAGGAAGGATGAAATAAAAAAGCCTAGGTAATCTATTAACTGAATGATTTCTGAGTAAATCATTACTTACAATTTTTCCCTAAAATAAAACTTTGACCTCGGCTTTTACAGTTCAGGAGACAGTATTTTGACATCAATGCTGTAAGAATATCTATTATTGAGGCAGCATAATAAGAGCTAGGAAAATTCCTTGGCAAGTAGAATGGGGAAACTGAGACAGATAGTTAAATGGCCAAACAATTTACACCCAGATAATGAATGGGAAGATCTTATCTTCCCGAACCAAGAAGACTAAGAAGCTAACGATTTACACATTCCAGGCTTTACAGTGGCAAACCTGCCTGGGTCCCAGTCCCTCTTGGGTAGCATTCCTTGAAGATGAAACTGACCAGAGAATGACCCTGACTCTATATACTCGTTTTGATGAATCAGCATATTAAGGGATATACCTGGAAAGCTGATGAATATTCTATTGAGATCCCTCCCTGAGACCTGCCCTAAAATTCCCACCTTTTAGAAAACAGATAAAAGCCCTTAACACAAAGGAACCTGTGCATGCTCTCTCTTCAGATGCCTGTCTTTGCTTTCTTTCTTCTAAGGTCTAAGGGTTTGCAGGAGACTTGCAACCAAGACCAGTGGCAACTTGTCCTTGGCTAACCCTCTGAACCTGTCTCCAGGGGGCCTTCACTTTTGCCTCTGTAACTTGTTTGCTGAGTTCACGCAGCCCAGCTGGCTCACTTCTCTGCCTCTGTGACTTTCTTTCTAAGGTGCCAAGGCAGCTTCACCCTAGGCTCACTCCTGTTGCTATGAGCTTGGCTCTTCTAGTTTCACTGTCCCTAGCTTTTGTGCACATACTCTCAAAATCCCCTGGACTTGTATCATGAAATCTTTCTTGCACAAAGTCAAGAATCCACACATTCCAGGCTGTGCGAGAGCAGACCTGCTTCAGCGCTAGTCCCTTTCCAGTGACATTACGGTCTATAAAACTGTTGCTTCCTTTTACTTCTCTTGTCAATGATTTTCTCTTTTAATTCTTGGAGTGTGAAGCAGAAAATAAAATGATGGAAAATTTCTCCAAAAAGTACCAGAAGACCTTCGCTCAGACTGATTTTCCCTTCAGAGGAAGTTAGGTGGAAAAACAGAGGAAAACAGAACCAGGTCTTCTTGAAATATCACTCCTAGAAAATAAGCATTAACTCCTTTGAAGCACAGTGAGAACTTTTCCTCAAAGCCTCGTCACATGCTGCCTCAATTAGGGCCTCATTGATACCCTCTGGGAAAAAGCGTTTTGGAGGAATGAGGATTGGCAGCATCAACAGCACCTCCAGAAATCCTGATGCCAGACCGCCTACATAGTGTGACGGCAAGAATGGCCTCCCGGGGAGCTTGATATCCTAGAAATGCAAATAAACACAGCCGGTTCTCCTTCACGCTTGAGACAGGGAGAGCTCTGAGCCAGAGTCCCCAGCTCCTGGGGTGAAGCAGCACCTCAGGTGGCCAGGGCCACCCCAGGACTAAGCAAGCGGAGGCAGCTCCAAGACCACACCTGCTTGGCAGCTGTTCCCAAAGCCTTGCCCCTGGCTGCTATCACCACACCTGACTTAATTAGGCCAAACCTTACATTCACTCTCTCTGCTTTTTATCAAACTCCTTTGCTCTCAAGTGTCTCCATTCTCTTTTCCTTGCCACGTGCCCACCAGTGCTCCGAGAAGTACTGAGTAGTTGGGTGGACCGCCTAGTGAAGCCCAGGAGAGGTGCTGGCTTCTTGCCTTTGTTAATTTCAGGATTATCTCATCTTCCCCCCTTTTTAATTCTTCCAACACTTCTCTAACCGGTGACAACAATAAATGCCCTCTACCAGTCATGCTTCCTTTGCCTTGCCTGGGCCTTGGCCGGTGCAAACGCACTTTAACATTGGTTATTTGCATGATCTCCGTTTTTGCTGATGCCTGGAGAATGGGTGGTCTTGTCTAATCCTCCACAATGTCCTTTGAGGTCCCTTGTGTCCTTCTGGTCTTAATGAGCATTCAGCTGACATCTGTACAGTATGTGATTCCAATCATTTGCCTCTGACTAACCGGTCCTCAAATTCTGCACTGATTTTTTCTGATCCCAAGCTTCTGTTGGGTCTCTGGCCTTTGAGCATCTCCAGGCCCCTTTACCAGGGTACACAGTGACTCTGGGATCTCCTTCAGAGAAACACAGCCTCTCTCTCTCTCTCTCTCTCTCTCTCTCTCTCTCTCCCCCCTACCCCAGTACACCTGCACCCATTCCGATTTATTGGATATTTCTCCTTTTTGGATATTGTGCCAATTTAAACACAGGATGTCTAAAAGCTTGCAGCCTCCCCTATGCTATGCCCATGAGAGCGGATCACTAATTTCACGATGTTTCTTAATGCTTACACAGATGTTCCTATAGCTCACTCCTCATCGTGGTCCAATCCGAAGAGAGTAGGACAAAGCAAGGGCACTGGCATCTTATTCTCCCCCTTCCGCTCTCCCTCCCTCCTGTCTATCTCTCTCTCAAATCAAAAGAATTTTCCTTTACTCCTTTGTCCTTTTGGGCAAGGACTTGCCCCACATTATTTCCTTCTCCCCAAAGTATTATTTATTCTCATCACTTTCCTGGGAGTCATATTGACAGAAGGATTGCAGGAAAACATAATTTTAAGTTGGGGGAAAGGAGTAAAAGATATAATCATTTAAGATTTTAACATATCACTCCCACTGCATGCTCCCTCAAGTACATCTTTGTACCCTCAAAAGACATTTATTCTTCTTTAGGTCTCCTTCAAGAAAGTGAGAACTAGACCTTGATTCTCCATCCATCTTCTAGGCCTGTGAGGCTCGATATGGCAGCCAATACCACATGTGCCTACTGAACACTTAAAATCTGACTTGTCTGAATTAGAATGTGCTATAAGTGATTAAATTACATGCCAGATTTTGAGGCGCTCTCCCTCTCAGGAGCATGCCCCCCGCCTTTCCCTTCACCTTCCCCACCTCCGTCCTCCCAGGCAAGTCACCTTTACCTTCCTCACTTCTAAGCTCCAAGGGCCCTTTCTTTGCCTCTATCGCTTGTTTCCTAAGCCCATTTCTTCTATGACTAAAAGAAAAAACACATACCAGATTTTGAAAACTGAGTATTTAAAAAGAATGTAATATACTGCATCAATAATGTATATATTGCTTCTATGTTGAAATAACAGTTTAGAGGGACTGGGGTAAATAAAACATATTATTAAAATTAATCCCATCACTTCCTTTTTACTCTTTCATGTGCCTGTTAGAAAATTTTAAATTACATGGGCGCGCAGCACATTTCTTTTGACCGGCTGCCAGCTTCACCAGACCTCAGACAGTTGTGGACTATTGTGCTCCGGGCTGGTATCCAGTGCGTTTGTACCAGGGTGGCTGCACCAGCTGTTTATAGAGACTGTCGGTTTGGGTCAGTGCCCTGCCATCACAGGTGGTTAAACATTTTTCCTATCACCTGTTGTGTGGCCACTGGCTAGCACAGTGCTGGCAGACAGCACTGGTCAAATAAATGACAACTGGGATGATAATTTCTTCTGTTTCTAAAATGACCATGCAGCTTTGACATGACAGATGATTGCATAAACCTGTCACACTAACCACATTTCCATTCTCTGCCCTGTTATTGGGGAGATGAAGCTAAAACACGCGTTACATTAACGTCAAAGCCCAGACAATGAAAAAGCTTTCTGCCTGGGAACGTAATCTCCGCTTTAAATGTGGCATCAGATGAGCCGCCAGACCCACAGGCACAGCCCATGGGAGTTCCCTGACTCTACTCCCAGCTCAAGCTGCAGGGAGTGACAGGGTTGGCTCCACACGGGGCCGGGCAGCAGCTGTTTATGTGGCATGATGGGAAAGTCCCAGGAGAAACTTGTGCCCCCCAAAGGTCTCCTTTTCTTCCCTTCCTCAGAGAGCTCTTCCCTGCTGACCCCTGGGGAGAGGGTTGAATTTTGTGTCATTCCCCTCAGCTCTGCCAAATTCACATGTTGACATTTTAACCTGCAGGACCTCAGAATGTGACCTTATTTGGAATTAGGATTGTTGCAAACATAATGAGTTGGGATAAAGTCATACTGGAGTAGGGTGGGTCCTTCATCCAATGACCGGTTCTTATCAAAAGGGGATATTTGCACAGAGACACGCACTTGGGGAGAAGGCCATGTGAGGACGAAGGCAGAGGTCAGTGTGATGCTTCTATAAGGCAAGGACACCAAGGATTGCCAGCAAACCCCCAACAGCTACAAGGGAGGCTGAAGCTACAAGGAGGCTGGGACAGACTCTTCCTCACAGCCCTCGGAAGAAACCAAGCCAACAGACAACTTCCCTCAGACTTCGAGTCTCCAGAACTGTGAGACAATAAATTTCTGTTGTTTAAGCCTCTGAGTTTCTAGTCTTTTTTTCCCAACTCAATGAGATACCAGTGTCTGTTCTGTCCACCACTGTCCACCCAACGTGTAGAAGTGAAGAGCAGTGCCACAAGCAGGTTTCAATGAATACATGGACTGTCCAACTATTGGAACTGGAAATGCAACTGTTACAGGTCCACACCCATCACCGCTCAGCAAGTCAAAATGTGTGAGGACTTATGCTAGCAGCTCACCCCAGCAGCCCTCCTTCATCGGGTAAAAGGTGACGCTTATCCACAACCTCTTTGGTACAAGCTAGTCTATCAGTTTGGATGGTGTCTAATTGGGAGGCTGAGATTAATTCTAGAAATGAGCTCTCTGCCCCTGGAGACAAAGGCTTAGAGGAAGCACCTAGTGTGTCTGCATTTTTGAAGAGGCTGAGAGGATGTTCCTCTAGGTTGGCAGCAGCAGGTAAGCAAAGGGCACCATGCCCTGGGCAGTGGGAGGGAAGCCAGCCAAAGGGAGACAAACAGAAATGAGCACAGTAGCTGCCATTTACTGGATCTGAAGTATCCCACGCAACAGATATCTCACCAGTTAGTATAAGAATTCCCGTGTTACCTGAGAAAACTGAGGCTCGGGGAGTTTAGTTTGCCCACGGTCACACAGTTAGTGAGTGAGAAGCCAGAATGTACTAGTGAAACGGGAATTTGTTGCTATGATACTGCCCCAGTGTCCCAGTCTTGCATACAGCCGGCCCGGATGGCTTTCTTTCATGCCACGATCACGGAAAAGCTGGAAAACTCGTGCATTTTACAGCGCGTTCTTCACCAATGTTTGTCTACTGCCTGTCTCCACCTACCAGGCAACAAACACCTTGAGATAGCAGCTCTATGCCTCCTTGGTACTGGCTTCCCAGCTCCATTAGGTTTATATTCCTACTACCTAACACAGGACGCTGCATGTAGTACACCATCAAAAATGAATTAATGTAATTTAACTAAAGGAATGGTACACCTGGAACCTGTTTTATTTTGTTAACCAGTGTCGCCCCCAATAAGTTCGATAAAAAGGAAAACAATAAGCACTTGCTGATCATCCATGCAGACCCTGAAATGAATCAGTCAATGTTAAGGCTCCTTTGGTGTGAAACACCAAGTACTGGCCTGGAACTGGCCTTTCTCTTTTCTACTTTTTAGTTCCCTTTTCACACCTACTCCAATTTCTCTTGGACTTCTTTTTGCTAAATCAGGAACTTTTTATTTTTGTAAAATCTCCAAGGTAATCAAAGAATGGATATTTTCAAATTTAGATCACCCTGAAAAGTACCTAATTTTAAACTGGTAGCAATTTATAATAGATCTGGGGATTATTCCTCCCTCCTAATAAGGAAACCGGAAGTTAACTGGGAGCGGGATAAGGTGGGTACAACCAAGGTCGTCTGAAATTGTTCTTTGGCAAATATCCGTTTGTTTCTTGTACTTGGCCTTCTCCTAAGCAGGCAAGGGAGGACTGCCAAATACCAACTTAAAGAATGCTAATCAAAATGTTGAACATAAAGAGTGAAGACTACCCGGGAGTGTTTTAAAAATTAGTTTCTAATACAGTCTGAGATATCTTTATTTTTCTAGAAAACAGCGTTGCTGCCCGATTGGTTCTGGCATTCTAAGTTCAAAAGCCCTGCTCACAACAGAGCTATTAACACCAAACCCCCACCCCTCACCGCCCCCCCCACCTTTCACCTGAAGGCCATCCAATTTGTGCCCGAACTTCAAAACGTAAACTCAGAGCCCTAGCTGGGTGGCTCAGTTGGTTGGAGGGTTGTCTCATACACCACAGGGTTGTGGGTTCAATTCCTGATCAGGGTACTTGCCTAGGTTGCAGGTTCAATCCCTAGAGAGTGTACAAGAGGCAACCAATCGATGTTTCTCTCTCACATCAATGTTTCTCTTTCCATCTCTCTCTCTCTCTCTCTCTCTCTCTCTCTCTCTCTCTCTCTCTCTCCTCAAAATCAATTAAACAAACATATCCTCAGGTGAGGATTAAAAAAGCACACACAAACTCAGCAAATGAGAAGGCATGTGGAAAAAGAAGTAAGCAGCTGAGCTGGAAGTATTTCTGTCCTCTCTTTCCATATGACATTGAAGTTAAATGTTGCAATGAGAGAGCTCACAGGTGGCTCAAATCCCAGGCTGCCCTTGGGCTCTAAAATGGGAGGCCTCCAGGGGCAAAACTCTTGCAGATTGTGATTTGATGTTTATGATGTTCTATCGCCATCTCCTGGAAGCAAAGGCCAAGAACACACAAAAAAAGGATGGTGGGATTTCCGTTTTCAGTGAGGATCACTTTCTTCCAGTTCTCAAGAAAAGTCCATACTGCAGTCACTAAGGATACACGCTTGCATCACATTCCAGATGAATTAACATAGTGCTGGGCAAGCCAGAAAGCTACAAGGCAAATGTTCAGAACTCCAGCCTCAGTTATTTGAGAGCAAGAGATAACATCAAACCTCTGAGTAATGAGGCTCTCCAGTTGCCAGTCCCCTGAGTTCTTCTCATTAGTAAAGAGATCTGAGATCCCATTTTGCAAGTGTCAGTGGTACTGCCGCTGCACAGAGATACTAAAAGGAATCTTTTCCCTACGCGGCTTTGAATGAAGTCATCCTTATCTTTGCTTTTTTTAGTCTCAGAACTTGGCAAAAGAGTTCTAAGGATTTGAACACATTATTACCAGGACTGTTTTCCAGATTAGCTCCTTTCCAGGCTATCTCGTGGTGGAGTTGTTTACACATATGGCAGAAACACAGCCCAATAAAGTGGAATGTTTGACATTCTCTGCACAAGATCTCATCCGTCTTCACTTCTCAAAGTTTTGTTTATAAAAAGCCAAAGGATTATAGTGTAATGCCTTAAAATATTACTTTCAAACACACTTTAACCTTGGTCATTATATATTTTCCATAAATATCCTCATGCAATGAGTGTGTGTGTGTATGAGGGGGAGGCAGAAATCATAAAACTCTAGAGTACAAATTATTTCAGTCCAACCACTCACAGTCCCAAAGCACAAACTGTATTCCTGAGTGGAGGGGCGTGGACTCTAAGGTCAACTCCAACGAGGGACAATTGAACCATCTGTTCTTTCTGAAGATTTGGCCCCCATCCAGTCCTGATTCTTGGGGAAATTTGTAGCTTATACAACTCACCAATGTCCTGGAGTAGCCAGGGGTGGCTGATTCCTTTCTGAATACCCGTTATGCTTATTCATAAAACACAGAACGTGGAACACGGGTTTAGGATTTTAGAGCTGGATGCCACCGTTCTTTCACAACTGATGAAGTGATTTGCTGGTGGCGACGTGATTTGCTGCTATTTTGGAAGATGGCAGGTTTGAACACAGCATTGAATGTCAGGCTTTCTGTTGTTGTTTTTAATAAAGCTTTTCTTGAGGGCCTACCCTATAAAAACAGTGTGAGAAACTACTTTTTAAAAAGATTTAGCCCTAACCGGTTTGGCTCAGTGGATAGAGCATCAGCCTACAGACTGAAGGGTCCCAGGTTCAATTCTGGCCAAGGGCATGTACCTTGGTTGCGGGCACATCCCCAGTAGGAGGTGTGCAAGAGACAGCTGATCGATGTTTCCCTCTCATCGATGTTTCTAACTCTCTATCTCTCTCCCTACCTCTCTGTAAAAAATCAATAAAATATAAAAAAATAAAAAATAAATAAAAAGATTTAACTCCTATTCCCCAAAGGTTGACTCTAGTGTCTGAAACTGGCTTCCCCATCTACCCATGAACTGAAAGGAAGCCCACGGTGGCCCAATAAAAAAAAAAAGATATTCTTGATGAGTATCTCATGTAACATGACAGTTATTTGCTAAAGCCAATCACATGGGAACTCTCCCAAGCTTGAGGGCCAAGAGGAGAAATAACTTTCGTTATGCCAAGCTTCTTGAGATAGGAACTCTGCCCACACAACGACATCAACAACAGAACTGCAGCATCCCAACCTCCCCCGGAACCCATATTTGGGGTCAGAAGTTCAGTTTTACAAATATCCATGAAATTGAAATGTTTCAGTGGCCCACAACCAAATTCTTGAACTAGAAGATGAGCAGGAAGGTATCCAAAACTGCTGGAACATCAAAGCAACCAAGATTCCAGGGTGAGGGAGGAAGAGGAATACAGGGGAGGAAAGTTCCCAAGGATTCTCAGCCGAACACTGGATTGTTTGTTTAATGATAAATCCATGGAGCCTGACTCTTGACCGAGACATACAAGGTTTTGAGATGATCAATTCAGCAATTATTTTTCAACTTCCTAAAGACTCTCATCAACATGGTGCTCTAATTGGTCAGTGAGATTACACCAAAATAAACCAAGGGGCTGGCCACCTTCATACACTTCATTTCAAGTTTTCAAAAACATACCTAGCCCTGACTGCTTTGGCTCAGTGGATAGAGCATCGGCCTGTGGATTGAAGGGTCCCAGGTTCAAGTCTGGTCAAGGGCATGTACCTTGGCTGCAGGCACATTCCCAGTGGGGAGTGTGCAGGAGGCAGCTGATCGATGTTTCTCTCTCATCGATGTTTCTAACTATCACTCTCCCTTCCTCTCTGTAAAAAATCAATAAAATATTTTTTTTAAAAAAGCATATTTCATGTTTCAAATCCTTAGAACTCTTTGGCCAAATTCTGAGACTAAAAAAAGCAAAGATAAGGATGACTAAATTGGGGACAGGGAGAGTTGGGGGTTATTTGGAGATGAGGACACATTTGTAATACCTTGATCAATAAAGAAAAAAAATAATAAAATAATAAAAATTTTAAAAAGGATGACTAAATTGGCATTGATCCTTTCCCTGTAGATTTCACCAATCTTTAATGAGCTGGTTTTAGGCAATTTTTCTTCTTCCACCCTCCCACCACAAACTCAACTTCCAGCACACAGAACTACTTGCAAGCTTTCTTAAATATGCCAGGCTCCCTTGGGTCCTTATGCTTCATATGAGCTCTTGCTTCTACTTCAAATGCCTTCCCTTTGACCTGCTTGTTCTTAAACTTCAGCCCAGGAGTTGCCTTCTCTTTTCTCCTCCAGGCAATCTGGAGACCCTCACCTTTGTGCTCATGCAGACCCTATACATACCTCCATCACAGCACCATCACAAGTTAGTAAAATTGTTTTCCCTTCCCACAAGCTATAGGTTCATTCTAGGAAATGGTTTAAGAGTCTGACTGACTACCCCAGCACTCAGAGCTGAGTCAAAAATATAGCCAGGGCTCTGTAAATGTCTGCTGGAAGGATGACCAATGATTGAGATGTTAAGAATGGAGTTGCTTTCTTGTAGGACGTAGCACTCCGGACAGCCAGGACAATGGCTTCCTGGCCAGTTCGGGCAGGCAAAAGGACATGCCCACTTACTTCCTCCCTCCCCCTCCTGTCATCTATCACCTGTTCTAGAGAGCCCCTCTCCCCATCAGCCCATGTTTTAGACCCACAAGAATAAACCTTTAGTGAAGCAGGTCACCACTCCTCAGCTTTCCCAGGCCCCCCTGGAGTACAGCAGTGACTAAGTAGGCCACCTGTATGCTCCTGAACTCAAAGGGATCGCCATTAGGGGCGCTCTATTCAAAAAGGAGACATGGTTGTTGCAAGGTAGTTCTATTTACTTGCAGCAAGTAAAGGAGACGGGGGATTCCTATCCAAAGCGCTGCCTCCCAGAAGGGAGGCTTGGCCGTTGCTTATATACACTACTTGGTCAATTACATGTTGATTTCTTCTTTGCTGTTGGCAACTTTTATCTGGTGGAGTTCCTGTCAGCTCACCCTGTCAGCTGCATCCATAAAGTATTATGCTACATTTTAACATTTTGTAAGAAATAACATTTAGAACTGCCCAGACCTTGAGACTCTTCCCCTACCTAGCATGTCCTCCCTGTTGCCGTACCCTCTCAGATGTAGTCACGTAGCACTATACCAAGTGTGCAGTTGACACTCGGGTATTGTAGGAATCTGAGTTTTTAAGTCGTGGCCTCAGCACGGACATCAGAACTTTCCCTCTTCTCCCAACTCAATTCACTAAAAGCCTAAGCTTCATTAGTTTGTCTCCTATAGTCATCTTTGTTATAAAGGGAGTTCTGTTTCTAAGGTAGAAATTAGTCACTTTATATTTAAAGTTCCTCACTGATTCTTTGAAGGCACCATTACTATGTCCAGGGAAGATGATATTCAGACAGATCCCTTAACTTCTAAAGACTAGGTAACAAAAGGAAACCCCATCTCCCAGATAACGTGTTTGGTTCACTGCCAGAAATAATACCAGGCTAGTTAGAATAAGAACTTGATATGCAGTTTCTAATATTATGTATGATCTCAATATTCTAGTTTATGAAGTACCAGCTTACTTATTTTATCAATTCTGATGATCTGCAGAACTTTATAAACAGCAGAATGTGTATACCTACCATACTTTAAAATGTCCATTTCTGTCCATTCATTACTAATACTTTGTTTAAATATCTTCTTTCAGAAAACTGTTCTCTTTTAAGACTCTAAGTAATAATTTTACTTTCCCTGACTTTGGTCTGATACTTTTGCCAATCAGAATAATGATGTAATAGTTTATTATCAAACTGTATATTTTGCCATTTCCTCTTTTCAACAAGAGCATTCCCACAGCCACCACTCAGGCTGGAGTTTTTTGTATGTACTGCCCTTAGTTGCAAAAGGCATGGCTTCCAATTCTCAAAGGCAGGACACTGAGAAAGAATAGCTTCTTGTTTTGTGTTTTTTAGAAGGAAAGGAGTTAATTTTTTTGTCTCGTTTTGTTTATTTCTGAAAAGCTGGGTCTTAAGTATCAGGAGCCAAATTCTGGTGGACCTGGAGCACAGACTTTGTACAATAGACTCACAGTGTGATGATATTGTTCCAGAATTCCAGGGCAGGAGGAATGGGGAAACTGAGACATTGAGGAGGAAACTGGTCTTGCAGAACTTGTTATCTAAATGCAGAGGCCACCAAAGGACTTGTATGCATGCATATAAGCATAAGCGATGGCTGTGGAGGGTGAGGGTGAGGACAGGAGTGGAGGGATAAGGGGACTTTGGGGGGATAAGGACACATTTGTAATATCTTAATCAATAAAGGGAAAATAAATAAATAAATAAATAAATAAATAAATAAATGCAGAGGCCATGGAACTGTGAACAATGCATTGCCCCAAGGGGGTGGGGAGAGGGTTGTTATGCTGGTGCCAGGAGAGACCATGGGATGTGGCCTTCCTGCAGGGCCACGAAGGGGGCAGGGGGCATATCTGCAAGACAAAGACCCCAGTAGGATATATATAGACAGGCTCTCTGCATGTTTCTTCACTCTGATTTGGAAATTATTCCCAGAGTTCACTAGTGGGGTCCCTCCCTTTCTCTAGGAAGCATGCTTGGTATTTCTTTGGTCTTCTGTAACAACACACAAAAAGTTAAAACAGACCAAACAGTGTAGACAATGTGCAGCCAGCTTGCAAGTAGCAAGCCATTATCTGCCCAGGCCAAGGACACGTGAGAGCGAATGGTTAAAAGCCTCCCTAAGGAAAGGATGCAGAAAGGGAGAGGAAAGGAGGAAGGAAAAAAGGACAGTTTACGCCCTAATTAATAAAGCCAACAGTCTCAAGGTTTGGCAAGATAACGCTGCGAGGTGCTTCTCATGAATTCTGGGAAGGCCACAGCAAAGTAAAAAAGACCTTAAAAATTAATCTGTACCAAAATATTCAGCAAAGGAATTTTGAAACCTACAGACAAAAGGGGTATATTATGCCTCGGACCTCCACCCAACTTGCTCTTCAGATTACTGGAGAGTCAGTCTGCACTTCATAAGCCAAATGAATAGGTTTGCTTGCCCTGCTTCTTTAATAAAGGTGTGTGCTTTAATTGCTTTAATAAATTGGCTTTACACAACACAATCTAGGTCTCTCCTATAAACTCATTTATATGAGAAGACAAGGATCAAGGTTGGGACAGTCCTCTCCCACTGAGTCATGTCAATAAAAGGCACCTCTAACAATATGAGTTGCCACATTAATCCTCAAGTAAAATAAGAGTTTAACTAGAGAATAAAAAAGGGAAGTACAGAGCAGCGGTGACCAGCTTCCGTAAACTGGAAGATCCCTGAGTAAAGGTCTGACCCCCCAGGCTACAAACTGATTCCTGGGAGCAAGGGGGCAGCAAGACTATAGAAACTTCCATAAAAACCTCAGGAAAGTTAGGGGGAGGTCCCAGAGGAGAAGGAACAGTGCCCAGCTTCTCAGAGTATTGTCTATGATGGTGCAAATCTTATGGAGAAGCCGCGTTTATCTGAAAGCAATAGATAAAGAAGAGACACAGGCCTGGGGAGGTTCCACCAAGTCCCACTCTGCATTCCCAAGGTTCCTGAGAAGTGTGCAGGGTGGCTGAGAACCAGCCAGCAGCCAGAGGGGATGCAGAGCGAAGGGAGTGTGTGTAACCATCAGCAGGATCACAATGAACTCCAGGGAGGGAAGTAATGGCTGTAAGGACTGAAGCCCAAGGGTCAGGTAGAGAGAGCCACACCACTGCAGGGATTGGACAGGCCACAGAATTATTATACAAAATGGCATAAACCAGGTAGCTTGTAATCAACAGCAATTTATTTCTCACAGTTCTGGAGGCTGGGAAGTCCCAGACCAAGGTGCCAACAGACTCAGTGTCTAGTGAGGACGTGTTCCTTAAGATGGGCTTCTTCTCACTGTGTCACTCAAGGTAGAGGGGTGGGCAAGCCCTCTGGTGTCTCTTCTATCCCACTCCTGAGGGTTCCATCCTCATAATCTAATGATCCCACTCAAGAGGGTTCCATCCTTATCATCTAATCACCTCCCAGAGACCCTCACCTCCTAACCATCACCTTGGGAATTAGATTTCAATAGAGGAATTTTGTGGAGACACAGACATTATGTCTATAGCAATCCTCCAAGAACTTGGGCCACCTGAGGTACCTCTGAGGGAAAGGGCAGAGAATTCTGAAAGAGACAGTCTTAAACCAGAGCAGACTAAGGAACCTTGAACTGAAAAGGGAATTTTCCATTATCTAGTAAAAACAGAGGCTTGTGACTTGCAGTAATTTTAATTTAATGAAATAGATTTATATTTGTTCGAGTGTATCTTTATACTTTTCCAAGTCCTTTCTCTATAAAAATGAAAACCTAAAGCATTAACACCATTTATTCATTCAACCAAAAATTGAACATCTAGTCCAAGCACTTTGCTGAAAGCTAGAATTATAAAGACAAATAAGGAGTGCATGTGTAGTGCAGGAGACCCTATAGTTACATGTGATAAGCACTGTTGTAAAGGTATATGTATTTGTTTCCTGGGGCTGCTGTAACAAATTACCACAAAGTTGGTGACCTAAGACAACAGAAATTTATTCCCTGACAATTCTGGAGGCCAAAAATCTGAGTCAATATTTACTGAATTAGGAAATCCATGGGGCATATGCAATTCACACACAATATATAATCCTATCCAAAATAAGGTTTAATAATCTGCCAATCAAAATAGAGTGATTTTCACATATTTTATATAGGTACATAAAATATCTGAACTAGAAAATTGTTGGGATAAAGCTGCTGCTAAATAAAAATCATAGGTCTGTTCTCTGCATCTATGAGTCTGTTTCCATTTTGTTTATTTTGTTCTTTAGGTTCCACATATAAGT
>PVJC01040479.1:0-15758 GCA_004026665.1 Murina feae
AAGGGACTCAGGGAAGTGACACTTCAACAGAGTTGGGCAAGAGAGGAAGCTGGAGAGGGGGAGGATGCACCAGAGCTAGAATTCCTGGTGAGAGGAACTGTAATTATTACTCATTTGAGCATAATTAAGCATAATTAGTCATTCAGTATGAGCTTAAATGACAGAGTCAGGAAGTGATAAAGCATAAGGCTTGAACCAGAAGATTTTATAACCAGATCATAAAGGGCCAGGCCACAGAACTTGCCATGCTTAAGACTTCCGGCTTTATTCTGAGGCTCCTGGGGAGGCCACTGAAGGGTTTTAAACAGGGGAAGGAGCTGGAATCATCCAACTGGAATTGACAAGAACCAGCCAGGTCTGCAGCTTTGGTCCTTGGGGGATGGTGGTGGTGATTGCCAAGATAGGGACCACCAGGGCATCAGATTTGGGGGTGGGGGGATTCATTTTGGGCAAGTGGAGTTCAAGGTTCTCTGGGATATTCAGATGAGCAAGTCCAGTAGGCAGCTGGCCATGCAAGACCAGAGTTGATAAAAGCCATCTGAACCTCACACCCAGTAAGATGGCTAATTAAAACAAAACAAAACAAAATAGGAAATAACAAGTGTTGGCGAAGATGTAGGGAAATGGGAACCCTTATGTACTGTTGGTGGGAATATAAAATTATGTAGCTACTGTGGCAAACAGTATGACAGTTCCTCCAAATATTAAAAATAGAACGGTAGTCCTCGCGGGTCCTAGCCTAGATGCTCAGTGGATGGAGCCTGGCCCCGCAGACCAAGGGTCTCGGGTTTGATTCTGATCAAAGTCACATACCTCAGTTGCAAGCTTGACCCCTGGCCCCGGTTGGTGTGCATGTGGGAGGCAACCAATGGATGTGTCACTCTCACATCAATATTACTCTCTCTCTGTTTCTCCCCCTCCCTTCCACTCTCTAAAAATCAATGGGAAAATATCCTCTGGTGAGGAACAACAAAAATAATAAATAAAAAATTTAAAAAAGTGGAACTGTAATGCAATCCAGCAATCCCACTTCTGGGTCCAAAGAACTGAAAGCAGGGTCTTATTACAACCATGTTCATAGCAGCATTATTCACTCAGCCAACAGGTGGAAGCAACACCAGCGCCCCCTGGTGGATGAATGGATAAGCAAAATGAGCTGTGTGTACACACAGGGGACTATAATTCAGCCTTCGAAAGGCAGGCAATTCTAACACAGGCCAACCTGTGTGGACGAACCTTGCAGACGTTATGCTAAGTGATATAAGTCAGTAACAAAAAGACAAACACCATCGGATTCCTCTTAGCTGAGGTGCCTAGAGTAGTCAGACACAGAAAGGGGAATGGTGGCTGCCAGGGCCGGGGCAGGAGGAGTTACTGTCTAACAGGTGTTTCAGTTTTATAAGAAGACAAGGCGCTCTGGTTATGGGCGGTGGCGATGGTTACATAACAATGTGAATGTATTTAGTGTCACTAAAGTGTACGCTAAAACCTGCCCTGACTAGTTTGGCTCAGTGGATAGAGCGCTGACCTGCGGATTGAAAGGTCCCAGGTTCGATTCCGGTCAAGGGCATGTACCTTGGTTGCGGGCACATCCCCAGTAGGAGGTGTGCAGGAGGCAGCTGGTAGATGTTTCTCTCCCATCGATGTTTCTCACTCTCTATCCCTCTCCCTTCCTCTCTATAAAAAAAAACAATAAAATATATTAAAAATAAATAAAGTGTACACTAAAAACAGTTGTGAACCTGTCTGGTGTGGCTCAGCAGTTTGTTAACGGAATCTAGCACAGAGCTTCGCCCAAGCAGGTGTCGAAGAGTTTATTGACTGGACGAATACATTTCTAATTGAGATATGAACGAGGCACCCCTCCCCCCGCCACACACACACACACGCGCACACACACACACAGGGATTCTGTGTGCTGCTTTCCCTATCCCCAGGACTATTTTTCCCACAGGAAACCAGGTGGGAAACCCATTTCTTGTCCCTGGTTTTTAATTACCCCGAATGCTTCTGCAGGCTTCCTCGGCAGTGGGCTCTGGCCGCAGCCAAGAGGCTTCCAAGGCGCCGATGAGCTTCTGAAGGATGTGGGAAGAAACACCACGTGTGCGTGTGCATATGCGTGTGCATGTGTGCGTGTGCGTGTGTGCGTATGTGGTGGGTGGGGAGTGGGTGCACCTGGTCCTCATTGAGCTGTGACAGCATATAGCATTTCTCTGGCTGCGGGACCACACTGTGCACTGGAGGTGGGGGTGCAGGGAGGTAAGCTGAGGTTGCCAGCTGGGCTGCATGACTAACTTGATAAAATTCTCCAACGAAGATGTTCAATTAACAATAGGTACCCAGTGGATGCTGAGTCTGATGTCTCCTCCGCTGGTCCTCTTGTACAGCCACAAGACCCCCTGCTCCCTCCAGCGTTGTCCCGCCTGCAGAAAAAGTGGGTTTGTCTAAACTAAAGCAAGGAGTATTTTAATACGTATTTTTCCTTCTTGGATGGAATGAGGGCTGCCTTCAGTGCCACAGGTGATTCACATGGAGGGTCTACGTGTGGCCGCAGGGCCTGCCATGGAGGCTGCAGAATTGGAGGGAGGGGAGCAAAGATGACGGTCCCTCCTGCTTGCTCCCTGGCAAGCTCGGCAGCTCGCGACGTTGATCTCTTTGCCGACAAGCCCTCCAACCTTACCTAATATATATATATATTTTATTGATTTCAGAGAGGGAGGGAGAGGGAGAGAGAGAGAAACATCCATGATGAGAGAGAATCATTGATCGGCTGCCTCCCGCACGCCCCAGATTGGGGATCAAGTCCAAAACCCGGGGATGTGCCCTTGACTGGAATCGAACCCGGGACCTTTCAGTCCGCAGGCCAGCGCTCTACCCACTGAGCCACACCAGCTAGGGCAGGCCTTCAACCTTGAGGCTTCCATCCTTTCCCCACCCTGAGACAAGGCCCCGTGGCCCATGAACCTCCCTTCAGCACCTGCTCTTACACCTCCTCGCTCTGCAGGTGACACCAGATTCAGCCCCGGTGAGGCAGGGAGGGGAGCGCCCTTGGTGAGGGTTCTCTCTGCTGGGCCTTTGGCTCTAGTTCCACAGCCAGAGATGGGACAGCCTGTTCCATGATCTCTAGCCTGACTTCTCTTGGACCAGCCTGGTTTCTTTCCTGCTGGCTCCAGGGGGAGGGCTGTCCTAAAGCATGTTGTGTTTATTCCCAAGGAACAGAGCTTGGCTTCCTCTTCAGCTAGTTTTCTGCCGTTTGTTATTTGCAGATTTCAACTCTCCAGCCTCCGGCGAGGCAAATGTACAAGTTATTTTCCGTATTGTCTGAGGCTACGTGGAAGCCTCAGAGTCACATTGTTTTCCCATCAAAGAGTGAGGATATTATTTGTTAAAAAAAAAAACCAAAAAACTTCCAGAAATACTTAGCTTGTTTCTCCCTGTTCTAACTGCTCCCTTCTGTTCTCCTGGAGTCCAGGCATCCCCAAGCTCCGGCCCGCGGGCCACATGCCGGGTGTTTTTGCCGCCGCTGCCTGTCCTGCTTAAAATAAATTATGTGCAGTGTGCATAGAATTTGTTCATAGTTGTTTTTTTTAACTATAGTCCGGCCCTCCCGCGGTCTGAGGGACAGTGAACTGGCCCCTGTTTAAAAAGTCTGAGGACCCCTGTTACACCCTCCCAGCTCATGGCTGTATGCAGTTATTTCACAGCATTTAAAAAACCTGCCTTTTAATTCTGACAGAGTTAACAGTCACTAATGCAAGGTGGTGGGAATATGGGTTTTAGCTAAAGTGTTATTTAGGCTTTTCTGTAACTTTTCCATTTGTCAGGGAAAAAGAAAGCCCCTAATTAATAGACACGCGTTGTGTGCTCTTTCCTGCGGCTCTGCTGCTATCTCAGCCCCCAGCCTGCAGGCAGGCCTCGCCGCTTCCTCTGAGCCTGCGATCTCCATGTCCCAGCCCGCGTTTCCCACCCAGCGACCGCTGCTTGCCAGCCATTCTTGCTGGACCTGGAAGGGAACCACTGATCCTCAAGATTAAAAAGCAAAATAGGGAGCTACCGTGTCCCCGGGGACGGCTCTGTCGTGGATCACCAGCTTTGCTCCAGTTCCCACCAGGCCGAGGCGGTGGGCAGACCTGCTGGCACTGCCCCGGGGGTCCGGACTCAGAGGACATGGCTTGACCCTTGAGGGAGCCCGAGTTCCGGAGCTTCAGGCTTTAGCTGGACTTGGTCACACGCTCCTGTGCTGTCTGTTAACCAGCAAACGGCACCCCCTCGTGGTTCGTCGGTGTGTTTCCTTACCACAGTGTCCTCGAGCTCACGTGTGCATCAGAATCGCTGTAAAGAGTCCTGCACCCTCCCTGGGGTTCCTGATTTCGTGGGACTGGGGTGGGGCCCGAGAATTTGCATTTCTCACAAGTCCTTCGGGGACGCTGGTGCTCCTGAGTTCTTTAAAGTTCTTGGCAACGTCCCTTCAGAGCACTTGCTGACAACACTTAAGGAGCGGCCGAGTGAGAAGATATGGCCGGTGGTTTGCTCTTCTCTGGGTGCTGTGTGACATCAAGGTCAGGGGAGGAGGAGATGCTCCGTTCTGTGCCTCTAGGTGTGGTTCTAACTTAGCAGCACGCTGTCTGGGCTCCTCTGGGCTCCAAAAATTGGGATGGGGGGCTGATTGGGAAAGGAACGCATCCCCGTGGGCCTCCATGCAGAAAGGATTTTCTCGGGTCTCATGGTGATCCCTGCCACTTCCCCCATCGGAATCCACCGGCAACGTGCATTTCTAGGTTGTGAGTTTATTAATGATGTTTCTCAAGATCTCACAGCATGACTGGTGTTCGAAGCCACGTTTCAGGGGATCCTGGTTCTAGCGATCCATCCTGCTTACGGTTCCCATGGCTTTTCATCCCACACAAGCTGGTGGGGTATCTGGTTGTCATCTGTCTGTGCCAGCCACCCAGCCCCACGGAGGACCCCTCTCTGGGGGTTCGGCAGCAAACCTCGATGCACTGTGGACCCACTAGCTGTGTCCCCAGAATTCTTGGGGTTCTGGCTGTCTTCTGATGTGGTTAGAATTGAGTTATTGGTGATGCAGACCTGCTCAGGAAGTGGAAAAATCCCTGATATGTATGTCCTGTGTGTTTGGAGAAAGAGGGGAGGATTGGGGGTGGGAGTGGGGAGGGGCAGTCTATTTTCATCGCTCAGTAAATTTCCTTCGACAGCCTTCACTTCCAACACTGAACACGGGGAGGAAAATCCCCAAGTGAATTTTAATCATCTAAAATCTTGACTAGCAGGAACAGAGGTCAAGGGGTTGGTAATATGCCATCGTTTTCTTAAATAGCAAAAACCTTAATTTTCTCTATGGCACTTTATTTTTAGAACAGTGGATAGTCTCTGCGTAGGGTTATGGTTTAATTTCTTTAGCCTTTTCTCTATAGTCTACAAATCCTGTTGTTACTCAATTCTCATTTATAGGCAAGTTTAAACATCCATCTTAAATAATGATTTCTCTTAGCTTTCACACATCTGGGATGTTTTAGAAACCTTTCTCTTTTTTCAGATAGTTCAATTAGACCTCATGACTTTCTCTCTACCAGGAACTCGGGGCCATTTTTATGAACAGCGGGACCACGTGACAACTTATCTGGAGGGATAGAGAGAGAGATTATAACTAGTTGCTAAGAAGAAAAATGGTAAGAGTAGTTGGCGGCCCCTGGACTAGCTTGCATTTATGCTTTCATACACCTTGCCATTAGATGGTAGTATAGTAATGTACATAGCAACCTGGGGGGAGAGGCACAGTCTTCCTTCACCCACTTAAGCTCAGAAAGGTTTAAGTTGACCTCCTAGAACCAGGAGGTTCTTGTCAGCCCCAACAAGGTGGTTTTGAGCCTGGGATGTCTGTTGTGAGCGTTCAGGGAAAGCCAGCCTGGGGTCCAAGGCTGCAGACGAAATGCTTTTGGTTGCAGGAAGCCCTGTTACCTCCAGGTCTGGAATCATTATCGTCCACAAAAGGCGACTGCCGCCAACCCTATGCTGATTTGGGGTGCAGTAAAAGGAGAGACTTTATTCAGGTGAACAGTTTGCAAGTCAAGGAAACACAGCCTATGGAGAAAACCAAAAGTATACATCTTTGCCCTGACTGGTTTGGCTCAGTGGATAGAGCGTCGGCCTGTGGACTGAAAGGTCCCAGGTTCGATTCCAGACAAGGGCATGTACCTTGGTTGCGGGCACATCCCCAATGTGGGGTGTGCAGGAGGCAGCTGATCGATGTTTCTCTCTCATCAATGTTTCTAACTCTATCCCTCTCCCTTCTTCTCTGTAAAAAACTCAATAAAATATATTTTTTTAAAAAGTATGCACCTTTGAGGCAGAGGTGAAGCTGGCTGATACAGAGAAGAATGCCTGCCCCCAGTTCCTGATTGGTTCATTTCTATGCAAATAAGAACTCCAAATCCTCACAGATTCATCCAAAGAGCACTGTCCTAATTAGTCAGAATGGGAGCCCTGTGATTGGTCAGTCAAATGCAAATGACGATATAGCTGTGCAGCTCTGATTGGATGGGGGAAGTCTTAGTCCTAGTTGTCAGATTCCCATCCTAGGAGCTCTCTTATAAGAGTTGACTCAGTGGACAGGAGTACAGTGCAGGAGGCTGGGCAGCCCAGTCTGTGGCCTTTTCCTGAAATTTAATGTGCACGCAAAGTCCCATGTAGACAACAGCCACTAGACTCTGATTATGAATATGGGCCCAATTAACTACAAGGAGCCTTTGTTGACAGGTATATTCTTTACTGGGAAAGTTACCACTTAAGCCTAAGAATGCTGGGGGGTGGGGGTGGGTGGGAAGGGATGGTTGGAGGTGTTGATCTGAGCCTCATTCATATAAGCTTTTGGATGTTGAAATATATGTTATCACTACTCTCTAATAGAGCAGCTGTTTACCCAACGTTCAAATCAAATGCATTTCTTTAAATGCGAGTTTCGTTCCCCCTTCCTCGTGCCTCTGCTCTCCTGAGTTGATATTTAAACAACAAGCAAGGCTCGTGTTCAGCAACCTCCCCCCACATCATTTATGACCTGGGGAAGAAACGGCTCTTCTCAGGTTCTGTCCCTCCACAGTTTCCAGAGCCTCCTGCCCTTTGACACGGGTGTCCTTCTGCCCTGCGGTGAGTCCGGGGGGTGTCATCAGGGATTCTGTGCCCCAAGAGGACAAAAGGAAACCAGGTCAGGGGACTTGCCTGGAAATTTAAGTAAACATTTTTAAGAATTGCACATCTGACTTAATTTCTAACATAATTGAAAGACTCCGTAACAGTATTAGAGAGTTAATGGGGCTGTACAGGCTGGTAGAAAAAGAACAAATCCAATTAGACCTAATTTCAGGGAAAGGGAATGCGTCCACGAAGAAAACACACCTGGAGAAATAAAGAACACGGAGCGGAACTGACTTGTAAAAGCTGTCCTCCCTCAGGAGTGAAGGTGACGTGTTCTCAGGTGGGTCCCCGGGGTCGGGGACCTGCCAAAGCCTCCACCTGTGCGGGGAGGGCGAGGGAGGGAGGGCGGGGCTCTGTGTCCTCACCCCCAGCTCCTCCATGCTTCTCGAGGAGCCTGGATGCATTGGGTCATTGCCACAGGCTGTTGTGCTGATGAGTTACAGGCTCTCTCTGTCCCCTACACCATAATTGCACTCACACCCTGAGCCTTGTCCTCCGAGTCGCACCCATCCTTGCCCTGGGATGTGAAGCCAGGTGAGCAAAAACCTGGACTGCATGCCTCCTGGGGCAGGCGACAAAGGTCCTCCTGGCCTGGCCTGCTCTCAGAAAGGCGTCCCTGTTTCCTGCTTGTGCGGTGGTGGCCTTCACTGCCCTGGGTTTTGCTGCCTTCAGAGGCCAGAAGGGCTGGAGTGCATGTTCCTTGCTTCTGGGCGCCCTTGAGAGCTGAGGCCCGTCCAGGCCTGCAAACGGGAAGCCACCTGCGGGGAGCACTCCAGCCCCCGAGCTGGGTCCCACTCCGAGGCATCCAGGCCACGCCTCTCCCCCATGTTTTGGTAAATTACTTTTTCTAGAAAACAGTGCTTCCTCAGGCACCTAACTCTGTTGTCCTTCCCTCAGCACATCGTGGCTGGCCACGCCCAGGACGATGTCTACAGGGAGTGGAAGCTCCAGATGGAGAAAATAAGCAGCTGTGAGACTTACTGCCTTTGTGCGGCGGCTGCTATGCTGGTAAAGGTGTGATAAGAAGCTTCGGGTGGGGAAGGGGGAGAGGGCCCAGGCACGGCACTCGTTCATTCCCGTGGTGTAAATACTTTCACTGTGGTGGGCTTCAGGCTCCTCGTGTGACATCACGGAATGTGGGCGCTGGGAGGAGATGCACACAGCTTTCTCACGCGCTCACGAGTCGGTCTTGTCCGAATCCCACCACTGCTTCTGTGGTGAGAGGGGCAGACATTGCTGTTTTCATTTTGTAGATGACAACGCCGTGTGCCCCCACAGGTGCTGGGTTCGACTGTACAGCACGTCAGGTCCCCGGAATTACGGCCTTTGTCTGGGCAGTTGATTCGGTCCACGTCCTTTCATTATGATGTTGATGAGACGCCTTACAAACTGAAATTCGTTTTCCTTGTATGTTGTTTCGCTTCAAGTCACAGAACCTGTCGAGGTTAAGGAAGGGCTCGCTGTATGTTTCTTTGAGGCATGTGTGTTATAACACGGGCCGTAGGCAGAATTTCAAAGGCAATATCTGAATGTTGTTTTTCACCCAGGAAGGGATAGGGAAGGATCGGGAAAATAGACAGAGGGGAGTCTGGGAGGAAAGTTATCACTGGACGCCCTCCCTCAGAGGGAGGGGGTTGAGGGTGGAGGCCGATCCTTTTTTGCATCAGGTCTTGCAAGAGAAGAAGTCTTGTTGGGGGAAACCCTGAGAAAGCTACATCAGCCTCAGCAGTGAGAATAGGGGGAGAGAGAGGAAACGGGACTCCTTTTAGGAAAGGACTGTCCTCCCACAGAGAGCAGGGACCCAACCAGTGAGGGTCTGTGACAGAGAGAGCGGGCCAGGAGACACTCTAAATCTGGCCCGAGGTTGGCCTGAGAACGTGTGGGGATGAAGGGATCATAGAGGGAGAATCTGTGCTGGGGAAGCAGCCAAGGAGGATGGCATCAGGTGCCTAAATGAGACTGAAACAAAAAGTAACAGACCCAGCCCAGGCGATGTGGCTCAGTTGGTTGAGCATCGACCTGTGAACCAGGAGGTCACTGTTTGATTTCCAGTCAAGGGCACATGTGGGGGTTGCAGGCTTGATCCCCAGCAGGGGGCGAGCAGGAGGCAGCCGATCAATGATTCTCTCTCATCATTGATGTTTCTATATCTCTCTCCCTCTCCCTTCCTCTCTGAAATCAATAAAAAATACTTTTAAAAATTAAGTGGCTTTTGGGTAACCGCTGATGAGTGGAGCTGGTGCGGTGTGTGGATTTGGTGGTAACGGTGGGCCTGTGGGACCAGCCCCATCGGCAGGGTTCTCAGGGGCAGGGTTACTTCAAGGACGCAAATTGTGGTTAAGGCTGAACTTAAAAATGCATCTCTTCATTTGCAGACAGAGTGATGGCTGGAGTCAAAATCCCGGGGGACAGATTCCCCTCCCACGTGTAGTCGGTGCAAAACCTTCCCAGCCCCTCCCATGACTCCCCCAGCCCAGTCTCCCTGAGGAGTCAACACTGAGATGTAACCAGATTGCATCGTGTGATTGTCCAGTCCAGAGAGTCAGGATGAGGCGGAGCTGTGCTTGCAGGTGGGCCCTGGTTCCGTTTGGGAAATTTGCCCCCAGGGACCCATGTCTGGCACCTTCAGGGGCAGACAGAGTCTGGACGTGACCAGGAAGTGGGAGGAACATGCAGCAGCCTCATACATTCTGCCAGGCTCCCGCAGAAGAAGTCTTTGCTTCGATGTCTTGTCTGCAGCACAGTCCAGGAATCAGAATATTTGCTCCTCTCCCCGAGGTGGGATGCTTGCACAGCACATGTGCGTGTGTGCCTGTGTGTGCGTGCGTGTGCGTGCGTGTGCGTGTGCGTGTGTGGCTGTCCTGCGCTGCCACCACCTCCGCTGCCACCGGTTGCAGCTGGTGTTGATGGCGCAGAAGCGCTGAGTCACTGGCTGTTCAGTGGCCCTTACATCACCTCCCATTGTCCTTTCTTCCTTTGGAGGCTGCTAAGGGCTCGTCCATTGTGTTTGTTGTGTTGTTGTTTTGCACTTGGGCCTCTCCCTGTAGGAAGCAGGGGTGTAAAAGCCGAGAGGCTCTCTGGGGCTTCTGGACAAAGCCGTCCAGAAGGACAGCTGTCGCTGGCAGCTGAGAGCACCGGGCACCCAGACTCCTGCAGGGAGGGGCCCCGGAACAGGGTGGAGGCCAGAGGGCAGGGCCGGCCTGGCTCCCTTTCCTGCAGCTCCCTGCTGTGCTGGTTTGAACTGGAGCTAAGGAGTTTAATAATCCTATATAATAAAAGTGTATGCAAATTGTTCCCTCTATTGGGAGTTCATCTGGGAGTTCGACTAGGGGCAGGGCAGGTGGGAGGAGTTGGGGGGGGAGGGATGGAGTACCTGGCTGGCAGCCAGGAGCCACTAGGGACACTATCAGTGCATGAATTTCATGCACTGGGCCTCTAGTCTCTTTATAACCTTCTGAATCCAGCGTTCCTCATGCCCCATAGTAGCCAGTGTAACAGGTGGTGCTAATTACTGCGTGACAGCAGTTCTTGGAGAATGCCTTACAAATGTGTTTCAATGACTATTTGACCCAACAAGCTTATCACTTTGTTGGGAAAAAGATTGTCTTGGTTATAAATATATCTATTTATCATGGGAGAATTGGGGGATAGGGGGAGCAGAAATATATAAAGGGCAAAATAAAAATTATCCATCATCTAGGAATGAGCACTATTAACATTGTGATGCATAATTTTCCAACATTCTTATATATCAGCTGACATGCACATACATTTTACATAATTGAACCCACATTGTACATTTTATTGTTTAACAGAGAAATATTCTGTGAATATATACTCTGATGTCATTAAGTCATATTCTGGTCTTGCTGCCATTAGCGCAGTATGGGCCAAGAGCTGAGGCTGTGTCTGCATTTTAGTTGCTGTCACTTCATTTCTATTTCTAGGCTATTTCTCTCGCCCAGGTAGCTTCATGCACAGGGCCCGCCCTCCCCTCTGCAAGGTCTTTAAAGTGTTTCCTCAGGTGGCCATTCCGCCACCTCTTCTTCTGCCTCCTGAGGACCCTGACTGTGCACTCACCTGGGTCAGAGGTTCTTAAACTTTCGGGCACATCAGAACCACCTGGAAGGCTCAAAAGAGGGTGCTGGGGCCCTAGCTGGTTTGGTTCAGTGGGTGGAGCATTGGCTTGCAGACTGAAGGGTCTTGGGTTTGATTCAGGTCAGGGGCACATGCCCAGGTGGCGGTCTTGGTCCCCAGTGTGGGGCGTGCAGGAGGCAGTTGATCAATGATTCTCTCTCATCATGGATGTTTCTCTCTCTCTCTCTCTCCCTCTTCCTTCCTCTCTGAAATAAATTTAAAATTTTTTTTAAAAAAGAGGGTACTGGGCTCCATGCCCACCCAGGGGTTCAGATTCAGTGGGGTTGGCAGGGTGGTGGGCAAGTCCCAGGGGCCGTTTGTTACGGGACCACTGGCGTGAGGGGTGGGTGAATGGTTTGGTGACTCTGAGCTCTCTCCTTAGGGCACTGACCTCGTTTCCAATGCCTTGCTTGGCACCTGCCGTGTCCCCTAGAGGTGTGGCTACAGAGCTCAGGCACATTTTTCTCATGAAATGCTGGCATCACCGGGTTGGACGAGGCCCCGGGCCTCCTGAGCCTGGACGCCAGAGCAATTTGTCCTTCTCTGTCACCGCATCACATTCTCCCAAAGAGCTGGCTCCGAAGGAAATGCCCAGATGTCCAGACTATTTGTTGGAGGAAATGACACATTATCCTCTTCCCAGCATCTGGCAGTTCCTCAAGGCGCCGGGCCTGGTGACACTGGTGGCTTCTAGAAGCACTGTCTTCTTTCCTGGGGGCGGGGAATGGGGTTGCGGGGGGGGGGGGGGGGGGGGGGGGACAGAGGAGGATAGAGTCTATTTCTGGTGTCGCCCCAAGGGGACGCCTGGAGGAGGGGGAGTAGGGTCACCAGCAAGCTGTTGTGCTCTGGGAGCTGAGAACTCGCTTCCTTCCTGCCCGGCCCTGAGCCACAGTCTCTGTCCCAAGTTTCCGATCTTCCGCACAGAGCGGGAAAGATTGTGAAATGCCCGCCTGGGTCGGCATGGCTCGACGCTAGGCAGATGGCAGATGACTGGGGAGAAGGGCTTTGGCGGAGCCGGGGGTGTTGATGAGTAGCAGAGGCAAGAAGAGCTCTGCGGGCTCCGTGGCTTCCACCAGGGCAAGGCTGGTTCCCAGGAGGCAGTGGCATCTGGCCGCTCCTGGGCTGGGAGATGCCTGGACTTTGTTCCATCCCTAAGGAAGCAAAATACAGAAAGGATAGGAGAGGGTGGGGCTGCCTAGCTTTCCCAGGATCCTTGGTGTCACACAGGCGGGAAGCAGCAAAGCCTTGGGCTCAACCTGAGATTGGAGAAGTGGTGTCCCTGGACCAACCCCTCATCAGCCTCTGGACCAATGGAGCAATGCGGATTGGGCCCGAGAGAATCAAGTCTTAGTCAACGAGCACAGGCCTGGGGAGTGGGTGGTGAGGGGTGGGGAAGGCACCTTTGCCTCGGGACCTGAGGGCATCGGCTGTGCCAGGCCTTGGTTTTGCTCCAGCCCAGGGGCCTCTGGAGGAAGAAGCATCCTGGGAATTCGGCCTGCAAACAGAAAGGGCATTTCCTGGGGTGGGCTTCCTGTTTAGGTCTGTGGAGAAACCAAAAGGCTCGCTTGGCCTCATAAATCCTCTGCATGACGGACGACGATGCTCTGGCCGGATGCCCTGGGAAAGCTGCACCAAAATAGAAGCGGGAGCAGAGCGCATTCCCTCTCCGGATTCCGGGTGGGCGTCGGCGTCATGGTTTTGGGTCTGTAAACAGAGGGGGCTGGGTGAGAGGAGACCATCTCTGAGGTCCCTCCGCTCTGACTTTCTCAGACTCTGCTTCCCTCCGAAGGGTGCCCTGGAACCCGAGCCGTCAGCTCAGCAGTGAGGTCTGCCGGGCAGCCGAGCGAGCGGACGTCTCAGGCAAAAACAGGAAGTTGCCCTAGAAAATTTTTTAGGCTTCTTCACAGAAAGAGGGCACTTTTGAAACCTGGTAATTCCCAGACTTTCCTAAACACTTAGCTTATTCCAGAAAGGACAGCCCCCGGGCTTGGGGGCCTTGTGGCTGTGCATTGGCACAGAGCAAGTTCACAGCGCCAACCCCAAGGTGGTGGGTAAGGGGTGTGTCGGGCCACGTCCCCCACATCAGGGTCCTCTTTCACTTCCTGTCCTTCTCAGTTTCTGGGGTGTCCAATGGACGTTCAGACGTGTTGGTTGGATGGAAGGAGCCATGTTTTCATACTCATTCTGCGGCTGATCCCCCTGGGAGTCTAACAGACGTCAGGTTAGCTGGGGACATGAAGGAGAAAACAGGATTTCTTGTGTCAACCATGCTCTGTTCCACTGAGGACATTCTCATTGTCTGAAACTACACTTCCTGTGTTCTTCTGTTTACTCCTTTGTCCTTGTTGGCTTTATTAATTTTATTTTAAGAGCTATAGGGTCTTTATGTTTGCTCTCCTTTTTAAAAAAATATATATTTTTAATTGATTTCAGACAGGAAGAGAGAGATAGAAACATCAATGATGAGAGAGAATCATTGATCAGCTGCCTCCTGCACGCCTCTTATGGGTGATCGAGCCCGCAACCCAGACATGTGCCCTGACCAGGATCGAACCCAGGATCCTTGAGTATGCAGGCTGATGCTCTATCCACTGAGCCAAACCAGCCAGAGCTTTTTTGTTGTCACCTGGAACTGTCCTTTTCAGGGGAAGTACTACAGTGATGTTGAGTAACATGAAGTTAGTCTTGCTCGTCTGGCCGTGCAGTGTCCTAGTAGGTGAGTTGGATTTTCCACTTGAATGTGGGTAAACCGTTCAAGCAGCAGCATTTCTCAAGACCAGATTACTCCCTTAGACGCCAGCGTTGCTCCATTCTCAGTCCTCCCAGGTATGAACTGTGATGTTTGTGCATAAATTCACTCTCTCGAACACGTTCTGGCACATAAATGAACCAGCGAGGGAAACGTTAGTTCCAAGGCCTCATTCTTCTACACATGTTGCTTTTGCAGATCTGAAACAGACTCTCTTCTTTCCTCTACTGACTCTGGACTGATTCATCAAGAATGAAGTGTGAACATGAGGCCAATGACGTTCTGAACTCTCCGGGTCTGTGCTCCTGAGAACGCGGTCCTGGGAATGTGCTCACAGGGGAGCTCTGTAATGACATACGTTTGGGAAATGCTGTTCTCCTTGAGAGTCACATTGCACTCTAATATGTCAAAAGCTCTGGAAATGTGATGAAGAACCCCCCTCCCCAAACGTGTCTAACTTTAACGCAGCATTTCCCAACCTTTATGATCAAGAAAACCTTTTTTTATATTATATCTCTGGCAGCTGTTAATAAGTGAAGGGGGGCCCTAACAGGTTTGGCTCAGTGATTAGAGTGTCGGCCTGCGGACTGAAGGGTCCCGGGTTTGATGCCGCTGTGTACCTCGGTTGCAGGCTTGATGCCTAGTCCCAGTCGGGGTGCTTGCAGGAGGCAACCAGTTCATGTGTTTCTCTCACATTGATGTTTCTCTCTGTCTCTTACCAAAAAAATCAGTGGAAAAAATATCCTCAGGTAAGGATTAACCAAAAATAAAAAATAAAAATAAATAACAGTAGTAACATGAAGGGGTAAGCATTTTACGAAATGCTCCTTTTAGGAAAAAAAAAAAAGTTCATCATCCTATGTTTAGCATCTAGGAATATAGCTCTATCTATCTACCAGTATATATTTCTGCATCTCTCTACTTTGATCTAGTGGAACATGAATGTTTCTGCTATTTTCAGAATTGTAATAAGCAACAGACTAGGATGATCATACTTCGAAAACATTTTCATAGAAAAATATTAGACACCAAAATTTCAGTGTGGCTATTGGTGGCTGGTAGAATGAGACGCAGATTTTTTCTTTTTTCTATTTTTGTTTTCCCTCATATCTTCCACAATGAACATGAATTATTTCTCTACTCTAGGTGAGAAAAACAAACGCAAACTTTATTAAAAAAAAAAAAAGAATCAACATGCAAGGTTCTTTTCACATGTTCTTAAGTGAACAAATCCAACTCCCTGCAAAAAGGCAGATGCACTGAACCAAGATGGCGGCATGAGGTATATACCTAAATGCGCAGCCTCCACAACTATATTTTTAAATACAACTATACAGATAAACGGCCATCCTCCAGAACCAAGGGAGGGGAGGCTTTGCAACCAGAAGGCAAGAGAAGGAGTGCTTTGAGACTGAGCGGAAGCTCCCTGCGCCAAAACTGAAAGGTACCGAGGGACGCGCGGAATGAGAAGAGGATGAAGAAAAAATAAAGACAAAAAATTATGAACAACAAATACATATCTATCAACAAGTGAATCTAAAAATCAAGTGAATAAGAAATCTGATGAACAGAATAAACTGGTGAATAGAATAGAATCAGAGGCATAGAAAGGGAGTGGACTGACAATTTTCAGGGGTAAAGGGTGTTGGGGGTGCGGGAAGAG
>PVJC01040480.1:0-15780 GCA_004026665.1 Murina feae
GAAAAAGCTGGGGACGGGAGGTCTGCAAGCCATTGATCGACTGCAGCAACTTTATTAACTGCGTAATGCCTTTTATACACAAACACTGAATAGGAGGCTCGTTAACAGAAATGTATTCTTTGTTTTTCTAAACATCTAAGGGAGAGAAACCTTGGTACAGCATTTCTCAGTAAATAGTTACAGACTTCTTGGGAAAGCCTTGAAAGCATGCTCTCATTCTACTGATAATTCGCCATCCAAACAAGCCTGGGAAAGCTGTGGGTAGGGGACTGAATCTTATCAGTCCCTTCAGATGCAAGGACATTGTCAGCTTACACCTGGCCTCCCTCACCTCAGGACCTGCTGCCAGGACCAAGCCGGGAAGGGACTGGACGCCAGCGGATAGGTGCCTCTTGAGGGTGGACGCACTCCCCTTTGCTCCTGGGGGTGGGGGGGCAGGTCAGTGGCAGCAAAGGCGGCTGTAGTTCTCACTGAGAATTTGGCGACTGTAGTGCCTGGTGTATTTTTTTAAACAGCTTCATTGGGAGTGGCCCAATGCACGGCTTCAATGCACATCCAAGGGAAAATAATTAGAAGAAATATTTTAATATGGCTATTTGCCCTTTCTCCCTCAGCACCTGGGAGCTGGGCGATGGCCCTGCTCCCCGCTACCGCTGCTGGTTGCCGTCTGGGGGGCGATCAGCCCCCTGATCACACCCACCTTGGCCTGGCGCCGCCCGCCTGCTCCACCATCCTATCATAGTCTGCTCTCGTCAGGGCCCATCCGAGCTGGCAGCACCTCCACCGTTGCCCAGTGCTGTGTCGCCGACGCCTGCCATGTTCCGCACTGCCCCCCTGGTGGTCAGCACACATCATAGCGAGTGGTCGAACTGGTCTCTTGGCTGAACGACTGCCTGAGAAGAAATTTGTATATTAGGCTTTTATTATATAGGATAATTCACATACCGTCCAACTCACCCATGTGCAATGGCTTTTAGACTCTTCCAGACTTGTGGGACCTTCTCCCTCCCATTAGCCTCCCTCCGTGTCTGCCTCCCACCCCGCAGCCCCTGGCAGCACCGGTCGGTTCAGCGGCTCTGTCTACAGAGGCTGGACTCAGCAGGTTTTTGCAAAGCGCAGTGAGGTGGGAGGTGTCCGTGGAAATGGCGCCGGGCTTGCTTCTAGAAGAGCACTGAGAACGTTAGAGGCAGCAGAGGGGATGGGCCAGCCTCGCAGAGCCTTCTCCTCTTGGCCTGTTAGAGAAATCCTTTGCACTGAAGAAAGATGGCCCTGCCTGGAAGGGCCCTGAGCCCACGGCCAGCCTGCGAGGGCCTGGTAGCCTTCATTGCTTCCCCTCGGACTGTCCAACATCCCCCAGCCCTCCCTCTGAGTAGGGGTGGGGTGGGGGGGGTGGGGGAGGGAAGGGCCGGAGGAAGGAGGGCCCGTGTCAGGAAGCTGGTCCTGGGTCAGGGCTGGCACAGCCTGTGTTTGCACAGGCTCTGCGCTGAGGATGTTTTAGGACAGAGCAGATTGATAATTATATTTCGTGACACATGGAAATTACATAAAGTCCTCATTTCAGCAGTTTAAACAATTCTACTGGGTACATTTGCAGACCTAATGGGCTTGATTGGATGATTCATGAGGCGGGCAGCACCCGTCCGGGCAGGAGAAGGGAGCCCCCAGGAGCTGCGGGGAAGGAAGGCGGCGGGTAGGCAGCAGGAGTGACACTTGTAGAGTTGGAGTGGGCTGTTCTGGGCAAGGCCAGCTTCCCCAGGGGCAGCGGGGAGGCGGGCGGTCTTAGCAGGCGGCTGCCTCCCCTGCTCCCTCAGGAAGCCCAGGCCGGCCGAGTCCCACTTTTAGGGGAGGCCCAAGGGCAGGGGGAGACGCTGACCTCAATGAGGCTCAGCACAGGCCACTCCATTTCGAGCCCGTTGGTGGTTCTTCCACGGCACCCACAACAGTCCCATCAGCACGTGCCCCGCTGCCTGTTCTGGTGCCGCCGTGGCAGAATCAAATGGCGCAACAGGGACCAGATTTCTACCTGGAACTGCAGTATTTTACTTTTTTAAAAAATATATATTTTTTTTATTGATTCCAGAGAGAAAGGGAGAGAGAGAGAGAGGAGAGAGAGAGAGACATCAGTGATGAGAGAGAATCATGGATCGGCTGCCTCCTGCAGGCACCACACTGGGGAGCAAGTCCACAACCCCGGCCTGTGCCCTGACCGGGAATCCAACCAGGACCTCCTGGTGGATAGGTGGATGCTCAACCACTGAGCCACACCAGCCGGGCGACAGTATTTTCTATCTGGTCCTTTCCAAAAAAGCGTTTGATGACTTCACACTGAGGCTTGCTCTTGGTCTTGAAGGGGTCACGGTCAGGTCAGGAAGGTGGGAAGCAGTAGGGGGTCGGTCAAGGTGGCTGGAGCCTGCAAGGCGGGCGGGAGAACAGAGGGTTCATTTCAGGAGTTTGGGGAGTGGATGAGCTCGCTGAGCTGCCCTGACAAACCACCCCAGCTGGGCAGCTCCAACAATAGAGCTCTCTCCCACATCCGGGGCTGGAGTCCAGGAAGGTGCTGGCAGGGCTGGTCCCTCCTGCAGCCTCTCCCCAGCTGCTCCCCTGTCCTCCCGGGGCTGCCCCTGCGAGGGTGTCTGTGTCCTAATCTCCTCCCATCAGGACACTAGACTGAGCCAGGGCCCGCCCATATGATCTCATGTAACGGTAATCACCTCGTTAACCACCCCTGCTCCAAAAACAGTCGCAGTCCGAGGACTTGGGACTTGAGCATGTGGATTTGGGGAGGATTCAATTTAACCCATCTCACTGAGCTAGCTGTTAAATACAGCCATGGTTACAAATTAAATCTCATAATGCTAATTAATGAACTAATGTTAAAGACAAATATAATAAACCAGAGGCCTGGTGCATGAAATCCGTGCACTGGGAGGGGGGAGGGTGTCCCTCAGCCCCGCCTGCACTCTCTCGCAGTCCGAGAGCCCTAAGCCAGCAGTCAGACATCCTCAGCTCTGCGCTGTGCTCACCAGCTGTGAGGCTGGCTTCTGGCTGAGCAGCACTGCTCCTGCGTTGAGCAGTTGCCCCCTGTTGGTCAGTGTGCGTCATAGGGACCTGTCGCTCCTATGTTTGGTCGATTTGCACATTAGCCTTTTATTCTATAAGAGGAGACTCAAGAGTCTATTTCGTGTTCCTACTGTCTGTGTGGCACAGCTCTTCCCAGCTGTTCTGTCTGCATGGAGGACGCGGCTGGAGAGCATTCCTGAGCGTCTCCTCATCTCGCTCAGTGACACGCGTCTTGGGCTGAGCTACGGCCGTGTCCCTTGTAGTAGCGTGGCCTCCCAGGGGAGAAGGACCTGTCTTCACCTCCCTGGTCCCTGGTCCCTGGTCCCTGGCAGGAGAGGCCTCAGCCGGTGGATACACAAACACTGGGACTGGCTGACGGCAGAGTGTGGGCTCAGGCCTGGTCTGGGAGTTGCGAGCACTCAGGCCTTCACTCGCTCAGTGGGTAGAGCATCAGCTTGTGGACTGAGGGGCTCGATTCTGTTCCAGGGCAGCGGTCGCCAACCTTTCAGACCTCATGGGCCAGCAGCCGTCCTCGAACCACTGGTTGGCGACTGCCGGTCTAGGGCAGGTACCTCGATTGCAGGCTTGATCCCTGATCCTGATTGGGGCGCGTGAGGGAGGCAACCAATCTGATGTGTGTCTCTCTCCGTCTCCTCCCCTCCTTTCCACTTCCTAAACAGCAACGGGGAAATATCCGAGGGCGAGGATTAGCCAAAAAGAGAGCATTCAGTTCAGGTTCACAGGCTGCAAGGTCGAGAGGAGGGGGATTAGCTCCTGGGAGGGCGGGAGTGGAGAGGAATGACCCTGGCCCTCATGGTGTGTGGTAGGGAAGTGGGGGGAGGAGCCACACAGGTGAGAGACCCAGCAGCTGGGGTTGGGGAGGGTGGGGCCAGGGCCTGGAGGCCTTGTTCTCCGTGGTTCTGAGAAGCCTGCTCTGCACCTGCTCTGCCAGGTGCTGGGGAGACAAGAGGTAACGGCAGCTGCCAGGCCCTGTGGGCTGCGAGGCAGTAAGTCAGGTGGTGGTGGTCCCCAGGAGCCAGGGTGGGGTGGGGTGGGGTGGGGGCGGGGAGGAAGGTGCAGGGATGGGGGCACGCAAAGGGCCTGGGCTCTCTCAGGTGGTGCTCAGGGAAGGGCTGTCTGAGGAGGGGAAAGGGGGGACTGAGCCCCGGTTAGCAGAGGTCCACTGGGCCCCCAAGGGGCTGAAAAGGGCCAGGCAGGGGCTGTGGGCTGGGCACAGGCTGGATGGACCCCCCCAAAGGGTAGTGGGTCTTCCGGGCGGGCCTGGGCCAGAGGCCTCAACATCCCCGGGGGATTCGCTGGAAACGCCAGCCCCCGGGCCTCACCCCGGCCCCACTGAGCCAGCGCCGGGGGTGGGGGGCTGATGTACAGGCCTCACCCCCCTCTTGTGCCCCACACCTCCGTGGCCGCCTGCAGCCGTGAGCATGAGGGCGCCTGGGAGTTGCCACTCTTCCACCTCGGACCTGGGTTTGGGTCTGAGAGTCCTGAGTGGTTTCGTTTGGGGGAGAGGGTTGGGGAAGAGATGGAGGGGGGAAGGGCGGGGTGCAGGGCTGGGCCCTGGGAGGGTCCCACATCCCAGCTCCTTTCTTCTTTATCCTTCCTGGGCTGTGTGACACCCGTCCAGCGAGTCAGCCCCCCTCCTGCTGCCAGCCCTCTTGCCTCTGCTTCCTTCTGGCCTTGCCCCGGCTTTGTCCCCAGACAGGGACTTTGCCTTCTCGTCACCAGGCACTGTCCTCCACTTCTCACCACAGGAAAGGGACCAGAGGCACAGAGAGGGCCAGTGACTTGCCTGAGGTCACGCAGCAGCCAAGGGAGGAACTGGGGCAGCCCAGTGCCAGTCACCCTGAACCTTCACGTCAACCGTGCTGCCCCCTTGTGGCCAGGGCCCTGCCCCCGTTCACCCCGCATCCGCTTGGCTCCCTGATCCCGCACCCTACCTGGCTGTCCACTCACCGCTCTGGTGGCCCCCCTGCTCCCAGACCCGGCCACCCCCTCTCCTCTCCGCAGTTTTCTCCTCGAGGCTCCTCACCCGCTCCCCACGGCCAGGTGTTCAGTTCCAGGCCTGACATTCAACACGAGTGTCCCACGGACACCCAGTGCCCCAAACCGCACCCAGATGGGCTCGCTGGCTGCTGTTTCCTCGCCGGGCGAGTGTGTCCCGGGTTCTGGGTACCGGGTCCGAAATCCAGGGGGCGCGGGCGGGGACCTGCTGTTGCACGTGCAGCCAGCAGGGGGAGCCTCTGCCTTCCCTTTTCCTTGGCGGCAGCCTGTCCTGCTGATGCCTCCAAGGAGGCGCTCAGGGCAGCCCCTCCCAGTGCAGACCACAGGTGGGCTCCTCCCCGGGGTCCCCACCTGTCCCGCTCCTGCTCCTTCAGTCTCAACCCCGAGCTCACCCTTCCAGGCGCCTCCCAAGACCTGGCACGACTGCTTAGAGGTGCCCCCTGCGCCCAGGGCCTCCACAGAACCTTCTCCCAGGGATGATCATACAGGATCACACCTGCCCATCACTTTTCTGCGTCCCCCCCCCCCCCAGGCTGTGAGTCCCCTGAGGTCAGGGGAGGGTCTGCTGTCCCTGCACTACCTCAGCCCGCATCTGGCCTGGACAGGCACTCTAGATCCTCTCAGTAAATGTTTATAGAATGAGTGAATGAATGAGTGAGCGAATGAATGAGTGACTGAGGGACTGAACACGTGAGGGACTGCCTCTGGGAAGCTACTGTTGCAGGAGGGTCATGCTGCTGGGGTTGAGCGAGTGATCATGGCCCCCGTATGATCTGGAAGTTTCATGGGTTCTGGGTATCGGTCCCCGGTTCTGGGGGTTCATGGGTGGCCGGTCCATGGGGCTCACTTCTGCACCCGCTTTCTCCCCTCTCTCTTCCCCTCGTCCCGGCCTGGCTAACCTGTGAGTGCCTGCAGGTGCTAACTGAATGGCTGACCTTATGTCCATCCTGCCGCCCGCTCACCCGCAGGGCCTTCTGGAGACTGTGACCTGGGGGTCAGGCCTTCAGGGCCTGGAACCTGAATGGAGGGTGGAACCCCCAGGCACTCCGGCTCCTCCTTCCACAGGGTCCCCAGCTCTGGGCCAGGCTGTGCTCCCCCTTCCCGGGCTCAGCGAGGGCAGGACGGCCACCAAGGGCAGGGACAGGCCTCACATCGACTTTCGAAGGCGCAGTTTGTTTCTTCCTCCGTGTTCTTGGAACCTGAGTTGTCCAGATGTTCATGAGTGGTGGGGGGTGGGGGTGGGAATGGGGTTTTATGAAGCTGTTGGCTCTCCCGTGGTCCAGGATCTCTGGGGCCGGGGCCAGGGCTCCAGCTGCAGATGCTGCCGCCTCCTCGCCGCCGAGGAGTGACCAGATGTGGGAGTGACCCTATGACTCTGGCCCTGTGGTGACCTGGACAGCCGCTCGGGTGTAGGTGGAATTCCCGTTCTGAGTAGCCAAGTGGTTGAGAAACTGGAGGGCTCGGCTTCCTCTGAGCAGAAACTCCCAGAACATTACATCTTCCAGGGACCCTACTTCACCCAGGCGGTCAGCAGGTGCAGCAGGGTCACCAGGAGGTGGCCCAGGAACCTTGGTAAGTTGAGCCCTGAGGGGTCGGCCTGACCCCCCTGCTCTCGGTGCGGAGGGTGGGGACCAGGGTGCAGGGGGCCAGGCCTTGAGGGACTTTCCGTGCCATTATGAGGGACCTGAACTCTGTCCCTAACCCCCACCGAGTCCCAGCTGACGGGGGACGCCATCCGATGTACTTTTCAGAAAGCTTGCAAGGGTGGTGGGAGGAGAGCTGCATTCTTTCAGTGTTTTGTTAATTTTCTTTTTTAAAAAAATATGTTTTATTGATTTTTTTACAGAGAGGAAGGGAGAGGGATAGAGAGTTAGAAACATCGATCAGCTGCCTCCTGCACACCCCCTACTGGGGATGTGCCCGCAACCAAGGTACATGCCCTTGACCGGAATCAAACTGGGACCTTTCACTTTGCAGGCCGACGCTCTATCCACTGAGCAAACTGGTCAGGGCTTTTTTTTTTTTTTTTTTTTTTTTAAATTTCAGAAAGAGGAAGAGAGAGAGAGAAACATCAGTGATGAGAGAGTCATGGATCGGCCGCCTCCCGCACAGCCATCACTGAGGACCAAGCCTGAAGCCCGAAACCTGGGCATGTGCCCTGACCCCGGGAATCGAATCGTGACCTCCTGGTTCATAGGTTGAGGCTTGACCACTGAGCACACTGGCTGGACTTCTTTTATTTTTTAAGTTTATTTTTATTGACCTTAGAAAGAGAGGAAGGGAGAGGAGGAGAGAGCGAAACATCCATGGCCGCCTCCTGTCCACTCCCTGCCAGGGATCGACCTGGGTGTGTGTGCTGACCGAGCACTGAAGCTGAGACCTTTAGGTGCACGGACGATGCTCCAACCAGGGCAGCCACCGGCCAGGGCGGCCTCCGTTCATGGCAGAGACCTCCTTCCTGTGATGCTCACAGCCAGTGTCCCGCGCAGTGGCCCTCTCCGTGTGCAGGGCACCCGCTGCTGCCCAGTCTGCCCTGTTTTACTTCTTTTTCTACAGATGCTGGGCGCAGCCTCGCCATCGACTTCCCGGGTCCCCGGTGCTTTTGAACAGCTGGTTTGGAGAGGGAGGCAGGGCCGCAGTGGGCAGAGCTGCTGTCGCTGCCCCCTGCGGAGGACATGTCTGTGAGGGGCCTGCTGTTGTGGGTCGTGGGGGGGATCCAGAGGTTGTGGCTTTGTAACTTAGATGCCGAATGGGGACTGGAAGTCATTTCATTAAATGTCGCACGGAATGGAAATAGAAAGTCTGTCTTTGGGACCAGGCTGGTGGAGCCGAGAGCCAGGTGTCCTGGGAGCAGGAGAGATGGTGGGAGCGGGGCCGGGGGCCTGGCTCTGGCTCCTGACGGAACCCCCAGGTGTGGCAGGGAACCCCCAGGGTGGCGGGGCTCTGCGACCGTCTGCACCTGCTGGCTGCGCTCTCCCTCCGGAGGGCGGCGGCTGCAGGCCGGGCCCGCCCCCCCCACTTCCATAAACTTGGTATTTCGTCTGTTCTGAAGCTCCATTGTGGGCTGCACTGTTTGTGGAAGTTTTGACAGAATGCCCAAGGAGCCAGATTAAATTAAAACAACGTCGCCATCACCGGGCTAAGGACCGTGACAATACAGATCATTCACAACCCGATTAATGCAATGTTAGGTCTCATCACTGCACTCATAACCTCCCAGCGATGCAGAAGCGGCAATTGTTCGGGGAGGCGTGACTCACTGCGTGGGAGAAGAGAATTCTGGGAAAGTCTCTGCATTTCCTTCTGCCGTCTGAACGGGGAGCACCGGCGTGTGCCAGGATGCAGGCGACAGACACAGCCCTTCCCCTGGGGACCACCTGGCTCACACGTGGGACCGACCGGAAGGAAAGGGCCCCGTGGAAGGCTGCCTGGAGGCGATGGCACTGCGCTGCGTCGGGGGGATGAGTATTCTTCATTGAGTCGTGCCCCTGCCTCACTTCTCTTCTCCCTGCAGCCTGGCTTCTGTCCCCTCCTGGCCCCTGAAATGCTCTAATCCAATGGCCTTCGTGGCTCCAGGTCCACAGGTGGCTGCTCCGTCCCCATCTTCCCCGACTCCTGGCAGCTTGTGCTCCTGGAAGCTTCCGTGGCCTCGGGTTCCCACCAGCATCGCCGGCCTTCTTTCTCTGCCCCCTTTGCTGGGTCCTCTTCTCTTCCCGACCCCGAACCCCAGTGGGTCCCAGGGCTCAGCCCTTACCTCCTCTTCCCCGTCCTGAGTCTCCCATTGACGACCTGACACAGTCCAGCCCTGACCCTCCCGACCGCCACACTCGGCGTCTCACCGTCCACCGCTCCCTGGGGTGTTACATGCATGTAAATCCTAACGCGGGAAAATACACGTCATGAGAGCCCCTCCCTTCAGCTTTCCACAAGGCGAACGCCCCTCGGTGTCAGCTCCCCGATCAGGAGGGAGAACCTCATGGCACGGAAGCCCATCCAGCGCCTCCACTCTGTCCCCTGAGATGGGCTCGCCTGGTCAGGGACCCTAAGCACACGGAGTCACGGGGGATCTGCCCTGGTTCTGGCTTCGCGCTGTGGACTGACCTGTCCAGGTGGGGCTGTCCAGCCTGTGCACTGTGGAGAGTTCATCCTGCTCCCCAGCCCAGGGGGGCTGAGGACTCGCCTCCCTCCTTCCTCTGCCCACCCCGCCCTGCAGGGCCAGGATGAGGGACATGGGTGAAGGGGATGGCAATGGCTTGGCCTGTTGGAGTGCCTGCTGTTGGAATCTCGGGCACGACACTGGCCTTTCACTTTAAACCAGCGGCCCGGTGCACGGATTTCGTGCACATTGAAAGGGAATTCGCCACTTCCTTTCGGCCTCAGAGATATGTTGTGCCCACAGCTGGTCTTCAGATACATTCTGGCGTCAAGTGCGATGGGTGCCGGCGAGAGTTTTCTATGTATCACGCAATGCGCGAGTCAACGTTGATTTTTAAGTTGCCAGTGCGCACCATGTATACTGGCTGGTCCGTCAATGCGACAGTTGGACGGACGGACGGCTGGTCAGTTAGGCTTTTATATACAGAGAGACTGGAGGCCGAGCGGCTCGGTTGAACTGAGGACCACGGGTCCTGGCGCATGTGGCTCGGTTGGTTGGGCGTCGTTCTGTGCACCGAAAGGTTGCCGGGCCAATTCCCGGTCGGGGCACATGCCAGGGTTGAGGCTTGACCCCCGATAGGGGACACGAAGGATCAGCAGATTGAAACATGAGTGTTTCTCTCCGTCTCCTCCCCTCACTTCCATTCTCTCTAAGAATCAATGGGGAAAAATATCCTCGGTTGAGATGAACAACAACAAAAAAGTAGGGCTGCATCTGGTCCCCCTCAAAACTGCATCCAGCCCTGGCCGGCTTGGCTCAGTGGATAGAGCATCCGCCTGCGGACTGAAAGGTCCCAGGTTCGATTCCGGTCAAGGGCATGGACCTTGGTTGCGGGCACGTCCCCAGTGGGGGGTGTGCAGGAGGCAGCTGATCGATGTTTCTCTCTCATCGAAGTTTCTAACTCTCTGTCCCTCTCCCTTCCTCTCTGTAAAAAATCAATAAAATATATTTAAAAAACAAACAAACAAAAAAGCCTGCATCCACTTCGTAGCCCGCGTGTAAGATGTAAACGACTGATTCGTGGAAGGAGACAGGAGACTGTCCCGTCCGAAGCTGCAGCCCCACGGCCCCGGCCACCGCGCTTTCTGGCCGCCATCTAATTGCTGGGCGCTTTCCTCCTCGCAGGTGAAGGGGAGCAGCTCCCCCGTTGGCTGCCTGGCGGTGGGTGCTCCTGGGGGAGGAGGCCGCTCCTCCTCAGAGCAGAGACTGTCCCTCCGCTGGGAGCTGCCCTGCTCAGGGCAGCCCCTCCGCCCAGCTCCAGGGCCACGCGCTGGGCAGGCGGTCATTGGAATTGGAATTAGCGTAGTCTGTCCAGAGACCTCTTATTCCAGACGCAGAAAATGCAATGAGTGGGCAGAGGCCACCACACCTGTTCTACCCTCGCCCCCTGGGTCAGGCAGGTGAGGGGAGGGTGCGGCCCCGAGCTGAATCTAAAGGGATCTGTGTCATCGCTGCCCAGGCTGCAGGCAGGGAGAGGGAGAGGGGGCTCAAGCTCAGAGGGGCAGGTGCGCTGGGGCTGGAAAGCTGTGGCTGAGGCCCCTTCACTCTGAGCCACACGGCCGGGCCCGTGCCCTTGGTTGGCTGGAAGCCCCCACTCTTTTCCGGCCTCGATGACCGTGCATCTTGAAGGAGCCGTGTGGTCGGCACGAGGCAGGAGCACCCACAGGACACTCGGCCTGAACTTGCTGTGTGACCCTGGGCCCCTCGTCTTCCCATGAACCCCCTGGACGTGCTGCTTTTGGGGGGGTGCACCCTGTCATTGCTTCATCCCTGGCTTCTAGGCTGGGATGACAGCCTGCGGGTGCCCATGGCCAGGCCTGAGCAGGGAGGGCATCGCCGCCCACAGCACGCACCAAGATCAGCCACCCTCCCCCCCCCCCCCCCCCGTGGGTGAGAGAGGGGGTTGGTGGTGGGGGCTGATTGCGGGTGCGGGGCCTCTCCTGCCAGCAGGGTCCAGAGCTCGTCACCTAAGCAGGTGATCGTGTGTGCGCTTTGTTCCCCACACAAAGCTGCGCTCCGGGAACTTCCAAGGGGCCGCCGCTTCCTGATTTGATTTCTTTTCAGAGCCGGAGTGTGAGAGCCGGGCTGAGCGCCTAAGTGTGCCTCGAGGCTATTCAGAGAGCCCGTTCTTGGAAGAAAATCAGGACAGTTAGCTGTCGGCTGCGGGAGAGGGGGGGAGAGGGGGAAGCGAGCTAATCACAGCGAATGTCAGCCCGTTCCCGGGGAGCCAGAGGGCACGGAGTTGGGAGAAGGAGGAAGAAAGAGGGGCACCTGCTGGGCTGCCTCTGGGTGGGGCTGGTCCACCCCAGCTGAGCCGAGCGCGTGGGGGGAAGGGAGGGCTGGGCATGCTCACCTGGGCGCTGGCAGGGCTGCGTGACCTGGTCTCCGTTTCCCGAGGGAGCGCTGTGCACCTGAGCAGATGGAGCTGCTCGTCACGGAAACGACGGTGGGAGCCTTGGGTCCAGAGCAGATGGTGCGGAAGGGCCCGGAAGGGCCTGAGTGGGGAGGTCCTGCCGCCACGCCACGGGCAGCCCTGGCCCTCGGGCCCCCGCCCAGCCCCTGCCCTCCACTCCCCGGCCTCTGCTTGGACCAGAGGGAAACTGCTCGTTCTGATTCGAGAGCCGCCTCGGGTCCCAAGTCCTGGGGGTGGACATTCAAGTCTCAGCTTTGCCTTCTCCCAGCTCTGTGACCACAGGGCTGGACGTACCTGCGTCACTTGCCTGCTGATGCCTTGCAGGGCTGTTACCCTCTCTAAGGGCCGATGCATTTGCTTGGGATCCACCGAGTGGCTGTCCAGGAAGCACTGACTCAGGCAGAAGCCCTGTGGTGTTCTGATGAGAGGTGAGGCAAGAAGTGCTCAGGAGGCAGGGAGGGCAGCTGCCTCCCGAGAAGGAAGGCATTTCTGCTGGGGCAGACGCGCGGGCCCGCGATGCTAGCGCTAGAGGCTGTCTTTAGTTCTCGGTCCAGTGCCACCCGTCCAGGGGCCGTAATAACTGACTTCCTGTTACCCTGGAAAGCAAAGGCTGCTCTAGGCCCCGTCCACACGTGGCTCCCGTGTCAGCCTTCTGGAGACCTGAGGACTCAGACGCACGCACAGCTCCTCTGGTTGTGAAGCGGCTCCGTTTACATGTCTGACCAGTGCCCAGGGGTCTGACCCCCGTGGGCGGTACACGCTCCTCGCCACCGCTGCAGCGACGGGAATACAGGGGCCACAGAAGCTCGTTGTCCCATAACCACAGTGTGTGTGTGTGTGTGTGTGTGTGTGTGTCTATTTGGATGCGAGTGTTTCTAAATGCAGCCATGGCTGACCTCCCAGGGCTGTGCTCCGTGTAGGAAACGGGGTGTGGGGGGCCCGCCCGCCCGGGACCGGTTGTGCTGGCCACAGGCCCTCGTTTGGGACCCGGCGGGTACACACTGCAGCGCCGACAGGAAGTCATGGGTTTCAGTGAGCTCTGTACACACACGAGCCCCAGCGCGCGGGGCATGGTGACGCGTGGCCCGCCCGGTGACCCGGTTGTGTGGCCACTGACAGCGCGACCGGGAGGACGGTGAGGCTCTCAGGGCGCATCTCCCCGAAGGACCTGGAAAAGGTGCAGGTGTCTGGCCGTAGCCGTGCCCACTGCTCCCCCCGTGTGCCCTGCTTGGCCACCGCTCAGGGAGTTCCTCGTTCTCATTTCGGGGCGCACATGTGGGCTGTGTGCGCAGAACCCTCTCCTCTGAGCATGGGGTGCAGCCCAGGAGCTGGGGGCGCCAGCAGATGGAGCCCTGCTCCCGGGAGCTGTCTCCAGACCCCCCCCCCTCCCGCCCGAGGTCCACCTGCCGGAACGCATTCCATCCTAAGGCCTTTTCACTAAAGCCCTCAAGGCGACCAGCCCTTTCCGAGCAGGCAGAGCAGTTGTTTTACACTTTGTCTAATTGATTAAAGTCGCTCCTGCATCACTGCTCGGGGAGCCGGGCGGGGCAGCGAGACCTGCAGACCTGGCTGCTGGCGGCCTGCAGTGGGGTGGGGGGTGGGGGGCTGGGGAGTGGAGGGGGAGATGCGCTGCGGGAGTCCGGCAGCTGGGCTTGGTCGGAGACCCTCGGTGGGGACAGCCCTTCCGCGTGGCCCCACTCTCTTCCTTCTCCTGGCCCAAGTGCTCCCACCCCTGCCTCCCCATCACCTGTAACCTGGCAGCCACCTGGCGTCTAAGTCTCCATGTGCTGCATGTGCTCCCTGACGCCAGGCTGTGACTAAACGGGCCTCATCTGGGGGTGAGGGTGAGGGTGGGCGTCAGGGCCATGGCATCTGCTCTCTGCACAGCGCGTAGCAAGTGGGCAGGTGTTTGGCACCCAGGGTCTCCTTTAATCCTCCAACTACCCCGAGGTAGGTGATTATGATCCCATTTCATAGCTGGAGAAAATGAGGCCTATGGCCCATTGCTAGGGGGTGCTGGGGGCTGAGGCTTGCTCTGCTGACTGTGGATGAGCCCCAGCCTGCTCACTGACCCACCCGCCCCCCAGAGACCCTGAGGGATGCACTCCCCTCCCCGCCTCCGGCCCAGGGCTCTGCCCTGTGGACTTGGTTAGCGGGGAGGGTGCCCGTTTGCCCAGACTCTCACCTGCGAGGAGCGTGGGAGAGAGTGACTGACCCCGGAGGAATGGGTGTGTCCGCCCCCCCACTGCAGATCGAGCCTGCAACCCAGGCCTGTGCCCTGACCGGGAATCGAAGTGTGACCTCCTGGTTCATAAGTGGATGCTCAACCCCTGAGCCGTGCTGCTGGGCTGTTTTTAAAGTACTTTTTATATTAACTGTGGGGGTCTGAGTGGGTCCTGGGTCTCCAAGCCAGTCTCCCCTGCCTCCCTCATCACCTTTCCAATAGCAGTGAAGGTTGCTGACCTCTGGGCTGGCCTGCAGGGACAGTAAAAAATGGAGAGGCCAGCATGGGCTGGGGGTGCGGGGGGTGGGGGAAGAGGTGGCTGGAGGCCAGGGCCCCCCCCCCAGAGGGCACTGGGACTAGAACCTGCTCTGCTCTCCGCTCGCTGGCTGGCCCCACGCACACTCCTCTCAGAGTGCCCTCGACATCCCATCTGGACTCTGTGTGAATGAAGACGACGTCCAAGTTCTCTGAGCTGAAGGGGAGCCCAGTGTCCCACCTGGATTCCCGGGAGTGGAAGGGGGAGCCTGAGGCTGAGGCCGCGGGAGGAGGTATCCCCGGGATGGGAAGAAGTCTGAGGCTTTGAACTGAAGGAGGGGGTCCCACTGGCTTCCCTAGTGGGTCCTGAGCGGCCGTGGCTGCCACCCGGGTTTGGAGGTTGGATGGGCCCCACCTGCCGGCGGTCATCCTGGTTCTGGTTCCCAAGGGAGCAAGCCGGGGCCAGCCGGCCTGCAGGCCTCCTGCCAGCTGTCTCCTCCTCGGGCGACCCGAGGAGCCGCCCCCCAGTTCTGCACCGAGGCCAGGCTCAGGGGGACTTTCCGGGGGGAGGGGCTGCCTTTCCCGGCAGGACCCCCGCTCTCAGGAGACCCCAGCTCCTGCGCCTGTGGTCCCGGCAGTCTCCCCACCTTCCAGAAGGATCCACCTGCAGTTCCCCAATCAAAGGTCTCATTTCCTCTGTGGTCGGAACCTGGGGTGTGTGTTTGAGCCTGAGCAGGTGGCTGGAGAGGACATCATGTCATCATTCAGGAATTGGCAGGCTCACCACGGTAACAAGTCCTCGCTCCCAGGGAGGGGCCACCTGCTCCTTCAGCCAGGGGCTGAAGGACCCTTCGCTGGCTCTGATCTGGGGGGTGACGGAACCAGGCAGCCCCAGCCAAGAGAGAGAGGGGAATGGGGCGGGGGGGGAGGGAGGGAGAGACACACAGGGAAGAAGTCTGGCTAGCTGACTAGCTGAGCTTCCCTTAGTGCAGTGGTTCTCAGCCTTGGCTGCACACGAGCATCACCTGGGAATCTTTTTAGACCCCTGATTGCTGGGCCTCATCCTCAGGTGATGCTCATGTGCAGCCAAGGCTGAGAACTGCTGCCTCAGCAGCTGCAGTCAGTTTGGGCCCAGCTGGGAGGCGTCATTTAAGGCGTGGACCCCTCTTCCCTCTGCTCCTCCTCAGCCTGCTCCCTGCCCAGGGCCTCCAGCAGCAGCGCGAGCCCTCCCGTCACAGCCTGACAGCACGGGGCTGAGCCCTGCTGGGGAGCAAGGCCAGGAGGAAGGGGTGCTAGCCCAGCCCCTCAGGCTGCTTCGGGCTGTGGGGCCCAAGCCTCATCAACAGAAAGGAAGCCAGTCAGAGCCCCTCTACCCTGAGCAGACACAGGCACAAGGGCCTCTCGTCACAGGCTGTGGGCCCTCATAGACCCCAGGCAGCGAGCATAGCCCCGGGCAGCGAGCATGGACCCCGGGCAGCGATCAAAGTCCCCGGGCAGCGAGCATAGACCCCGGGCAGCGAGCATAGACCCCGGGCAGCGAGCATGGACCCCGGGCAGCGAGCATGGACCCCGGGCAGCGAGCATAGACCCCGGGCAGCGAGCATAGACCCCGGGCAGCGAGCATAGACCCCGGGCAGCGAGCATAGACCCCGG
>PVJC01040481.1:0-14983 GCA_004026665.1 Murina feae
GTTCTGGAGTTTTTTCTCCTATAATTGATACTGTTCCTTGAAGGCCTGGGGTAATTGATACACTGTTCCTTTAAGGCGGCCTTCTAACTACTAACGAAGCCTCCTCTGCCTCACCTCGCAGCGTCTATAATGAAACAATTGTTACTTTTACTGGTTAGGCCGGAGCTGCTCTCTCCTTCAGCTCCGGAGGATTCTATGACTGTTACAATGTTTCAAAAAGCTGTGTTTCGCTAGAGGCAGTTTAATCGGAGCTGAGCTGAGGGGCAAAGCTTCACTTTCGCTGCTGCCGCAATGGAAAGGGCTGTTTACTCAGGTCCGGGAGTGGCGGCCGCCATGTTGGCTGGGCTAATTTGCATACAGCCGCTCTGATTGGCTGGTGGGCGTGGCTTATCCTGTCTCGGAGAAACGGTTAATTTTAATATTTCGCTTTTATTAGTTTAGATAAGAGTATACTTAAACATTAGTTATCAGCAACCAGTCCTTGGTGAGTCTTGACCTTCCTGGGGTACTAAGAAAACATTGATGCTTTAGTAGGAAAAGCTTGGATTCTTTCTACATATATATGACATTAAAAACAAAAATCCAAAAGGGCTATAAATGGTGATGGAATGAGCCTTGACTAGGGGTGGTGAACACACATTATCAAACACACAATATCATATACAGGTGATATATTATAGAATTGTACACCTGAAACCTATATAATTTTATTAACTAACTAGGGGCCCGGTGCACGAAATTCGTGCACGGGAGGAGGGTGGGGGTCCCTCAGCCCAGCCTGCCCCCACTCACAGTCCAGAACCCCTCAGTGGATGTCCTGTGATGGCCCCAGTCTGGCAGGCACCTTTGTGTGTACCTGTGTCTGTATAAGTGTCGACACTGGGGGCCTGCCCCCAGTCACATCTGAGGCCCGCAGTAGTCAGGGCCAGGGCGCTTTTCTCCAGCTCCCGGATTCCCCGCGAGGGGACTCGGGGAGCCTGGCCCCAGGCAGGCGGCGAGGCCGGCAACTGGGGGCCTCTCCCTGCCGCCCAGGGCGCCTTTCTGTTTCTCCGGCCCCCCGGGCAGGCGGCGAGGCCGGCAACTGGGGGCCTCTCCCTGCCGCCCAGGGCGCCTTTCTATTTCTCCGGCCCCCCGGGCAGGCGGCGAGGCGGGCAACCAGGGGGGCCTCTCTCTGCCAGCCCTCTCCCTGCTGGCCTGGGGCGCCTTTCTATTTCTCCGACTCCCCAGAGCAGGCAGCGAGGCGGGCAACTGGGGGCCTCGCCTCTGGCCCCGGAGCCTTTCTCCTGCTCCTCAGTCCCATTACAGGGTCAGGGAGGGGAGAAATGGGGCTTGGCCTGGGTGAGGCAGCCGTGCCCACCATCTTGGCTGAGTTAATTTGCATACAGCCACTCTGATTGGCTGGTGGCTATCCCGAAGAAACGGTCAATTTCAATATTACGCTTTTATTAGTTTAGATGTCATCTCAATAAATTCAATAATTTAAAAAAAAAAATCCATGGTGATAATAATCCTATCTATGGCCAAGCTTTGTTGAACAATTGAGCATTCACTGTGTATTCAATGTATTGGGTTTTTAAATTTTTCTAATGACAAAGTTGATGACCACAAATTATAGCGAGGTTAAAGAAAGATAATTGCAAAAACAATGAAGGAGGATATGTCTATATTTGCATGCTAGCAAATGAGAACTCAGCTTTCACAACAACACCAGTTATGAGATATTCCAGCCTACAGCAAGGACATAAAGTATTTGAATAGGAGTTCATATAAGCTGTTTGGAACATAACAACGTTTTTCATAAGGAAAGCACTCAGCTCCTCCATTAGCAGACTCTGGTGCTTTCCTGCTTTGCACTGGTCATAGAATTGAAAAGAAACAAGTATTTTATGCACATTTATGATCGGCTGCAAATAGAACTTAAGGTCAAAACATCAAATGAATCACAACCAGTGATATTTGGGTTGGTCTTCCCCCCACCCTCGCCATGATGAGTTTATCACTGAGCATTCTTTCCACACTAGTTATAGCAGAATTTGTTCTGGGAAATTTTGCCAATGGCTTCATAGCACTGGTGAACTGCATTGACTGGGTCAAGAGACAAAAGATCGCCTGCGCTGATGGAATTCTCACTGGTTTGGCACTTTCCAGAATTGGTTTGCTCTGGGTAATGATGTTCCATTGGTATGCAACTCTGTTTAATCCAGCTTTGTATAGTTTGAGAGTAAGAACTATTATGGCTATTGTCTGGGTAGTATTCAACCATTTTAGCCTCTGGCTTGCTGCCAGCCTCAGCATATTTTATTTGCTCAAGATAGCAAATTTCTCTAGCCTATTTTTTCTTCACCTAAAATGGAGAGCTGAAAGAGTGGTTCTCATGATACTGTGGGGCACTTTGGTCCTCTTGGGTTTTCGTCTTGGATTGTTAACCATAGATGAAGAAATGAAGATGAGTGAATATAAAGGAAACATCACTTGGAAGACCAACTTGAGGGATATTGTAAACCTTTCAAACTTGACTATATTTACGCTTGTAAACTGCATACCCTTTTTTGTGTCTCTGACAGCTGTTCTGCTGTTAGTCCTTTCCCTGTGGAAACATCTCAAGAGGATGCAGCTCAGTGGTAAAGAAACTCAAGATCTCAGCACCAAGGTCCATGTAAGGGCCATGCAAACTGTGATCTCCTTTCTCTTGCTATTTGCCATTTACTTTGCGACACTAATAATCTCAGTTTGGAGTTTCTATAACCCTAAGAATATACCGGTGTTTCTGTGTTTCCAGATTTTGGCACTTGCTTATGTTTCAGGCCACTCAATAATTCTGATTTGGGGAAACAAGAAGCTAAATCAGGACTTTCTCTCAGCTTTATGGCAGGTGAGATGCTGGCTGAAAGAATGGGAATCTTCAACACTACAGATCAACAAGAAGGAAGTCATTTGTGTTCCAGCGAAAATAAAGTGATGGAGCCTGTCACATCTTATACTTCCTACTGGTTTGACCATAGTGTATATAACTGAACAATTTTCAAAGGTTTGCCTAAGTTTATCAGGTAAAAAAAAATATATGTGGCTATATGAAAACTATGAGAAAAAAATGAAAAGAACTTATCTTGAATCAAGTTTTTTTTCCAGAAAAGCAATTTAATTAGACACAATACTGTGAGAAAATTTTCAGAATTGTAAAGTCATGTGTATTTCACATACATAATCCATGTTATTATGTTGCAATTAAAAATTTTGTGATCTATATTTATGGATTTTTAAGAGCTGCCAACTTAACTCTGAAAATCATTATCATTTTTTAAATTGTAATTTGCACCCCAGTGTGTGTAGATTTCAGTGTTGGAACTCCTAATCTTTTTCATGGTAAGGATATCAATTCTAAATCATACAGTGAGTATGCTTATTTGGGATAGACTTTATTCCACTTAAATATTTAATATCTGGTTAACAGACAGCAAACAGAACTTTTGCTAAGAATTTAAGAGTGAAAAACATATTTAGAGTCTATTCTAAATTTACTTACAATTCAAGAGTTAAATTCTACATATGTATAAAATAAAGAGTACTAAAGAATATTTGATTTGATACAAATAGGTGAAAAGCTTAGAAAAATTAAACACTGCAATAGAGATAAGATGAAAGAAACTTGATTGAGACAATGAAATGTTATCAAATTTTAAGTTGTTAGGAAATTCACTTTTTTATAGTTTTTGAAGGAAAACTATTGTTGAAGTTGAGGTCTGATGTCAATTATTTCAGGTTTTTTTCTATACCACTCCTGGGCTTTATATTTACAAATATTTCCTACATCTTCATTCTTAAATTTACTTTTAAACTTGAGATAAGAAGACTTAGATAGTCCCCATTAAAAAAAAGCTCACTGCATAAATAGTAAAGAAATTGTGGTATATAATTCAATGAATCTTTCTGAATACATTAAAATGGCATTTATTAAGTCTATATAATAATATAGGGGCTATCTTAAAGATCTGTTTTATCATAACTGGAAAATGATGAAATCAAAGAAACCGTGTTTGAAAATTCCTTGAGGGAAAGCTCTGTTACAAGAAAGTAAGGTACAATCTTGCTCAGCAACTTGAATTCTACATGACTGTATTGATTCTTGGGTTTTGAAATATTAACATCTTGTAAAAGTTAAAATAAGTCATATCCATATCTGATTTTTGGTGCATATCATTTATCTTCCCCAGTACAATATAAGACTCAGAAAAGTGATGATCATGTCTATGTTGTTTACTACTCACTCCCAGGACCTACCAGGCAACTGATAAAACAGTTGGTCAAAAATGGATGAATGAAATAACTATATTAAGGCTGGGATACAATTAAAGTGAAACTTCACAAAACCTGTAGATTGCATGAATTTCTTGGTTCATGTGACAGGTATATCTGAGAAGCATTTTTCAGAGCAAAATTTTGGCTATTGCATCATTGTATGGGGGGAATATCACTAGAATACAGCCTTGACTCAGCCATATCATGTGTGTGGAGTGGAGACAAGGTGGAACGTCAAAATTAGATAGCATCTATTACAATAGTTTGAAAAAGGCATATAAGGGATTTTTCTAAATTTGTATATATATTTCTGATATTTTTAATGATATTTTTAAAGCTGAGTATTGCATGTATAAAAATGGTATCTGACTTATTAAAATTGAGTTAGTAATGCTTTACTCACTCAGCTGCCCTACTAAAATGTTATTTTATATACAATATTTTCTGTATCTTTTCTACATAAACTTTTGTTTTTATTATTTTATTGAAATATATTTGACACATCACATTGTGTAAATTTAGTCTTCTAAATAAACTTTTTATTATAATACTAGTGGCCTGGTGCATGAATTCATGTACATTGAAAGAAAATTAATTAGAAGAAATTTTTTAATGTTGTTATTCACCCTTTCTCTACAATAGAAGTGTCAACCAAATTCACAATAGACAATGACAGAGGGAAATACATGTATGCGATTGGCGCCAGTGAGAGCTTTCTATGTATTACACATGCGCGAGTCAACTTAGCCTTTAAGATATAGAACAAACTTGCTTAATTAGACTTGCTTTCTGATTTAAACTTTTTCCAGCCCAGTGAAGCACCCCAACTTCTCTTTCAGATAATTGTCAGTAACACAGTAGTAAATATCAACATGAAGCAGATTATTATTGTAGATTATGCAGGAAGAACAAAGGGTAAAATATTTTACTGCAACAATGTTTGACTATATTCTGCACAGTGAGATAACCTGAGGTCATTTTCAAGGTCCACCATTTCTTACTTCTTTTCAGTCAGGTCAAGTTTCTAAGCTTTCTAAGTCTCCATTTTCTGGCTAATGAAAAGAAAATAGGATTCCACCAAGTCTCCTATCTACCTACTCCAGGACTTCTGTGAGGATCAAATGAGATGAGGCACAGGAAAATGTTTCACAGACATTTAGTTACAGTATAAAATGTTTCCACCTGGCTATAAAGCAAGTCGTGTTCCTGGGCTGAAGAAACTCCAAGGAGGCTAGTTGCTAGGGAGAGAAAGCTGGGCATTGCTATGTGACAACATTACCCAGACAGACACTTAGTATATTAGCATTTTACATATATAGACTAGGGGCTCAGTGTACAAAAATTTGTGCACTGGGGGGGAGGGGTCCCTCAGCCCGGCCTGTGCCCTCTCACAGTCTGGGACCCCTCCTGGGATGTCCACCTGCTGGCATGCCTGGCCAGCCCGGGAGAGGAGCTGATGGCTGTTTGCAGGCTGGCCAAGCCCCCCAGTGGAGACCCTCACCCCATGGGAGTGTGGCCGCCTGGGTGAGAGGCTGAGGGCCATTTTCAGGCTGCCCAGAGTCCCTTCAGGGTTCGGGCCCCTACTGGGGTGCCTGGGCAGCCTGGGTGAGGGGCTGATGGCTGTTTGAAGGCTTCCCACAGCTCCCATTGACCCAATGTCCCAGTGTCCCAGCGAGGCTGGCTGGAATCAGGTTCTGGGGTTTATTTATCTTCTATAATTGAAACTTTGTTGCCTTGAGCAGAGGTCTAGCAGGCAATGAAGCCTCCTGTTTGCTTCAGCTCTGTGGCTTCTATAATTGAAATTTTGTTGCTTTGAGCAGCCTAGGCAGGCAAGTTCCTCTGTCGCTGGTGCAATGGAAGCCTCCTGTTTGCTCTAGCTCCATGGCTTCCAGCCGCCATCTTGGCTGGGTTAATTTGCATACAGTCACTCTGATTGGCTGGTGAGTGTGGCTTGTCTGGTGGGTGTGGCTTAGGTGTAACAGAGTGAGGGTCAATTTGCCTATTACTCTTTTATTAGATTAGATTATAAAGTCACTTAAAGTGAGCTGATAACAGTTGTACAATTCAATGAACACCTTAGCCTAGGGCCTCTAAAGCCAGAATCAAAGTCAGGGATTAAGATGATAACATTTATTTGGGATGGCATCTGAAGCAGCATTAGGAAGCACATGCAAAAATGAAACAAGAGAAGATATAGAATGATGTGCTGTGGTACATTACTCAGATGCTGCCAACTTACAATGTTTGAGAGACAAAATGATGGTCAGCAATTGGCACACGAGACTTTGTTTGGGAGGGTTACAAGGAGGAGCCACATGCAGCATTAGTCCACGGAGGAGAAAGAGGAGAGAGCGTGCATACTTTTGGCTCTCGCATGTCCCCTATTTCCCACGGGCCAGGTTTTATCCAAAGCAGAACGAGCATTCTGTTCATCTAGCCCCGTGGTGGTCGTTTAGAAAGTCAGGTCTCATGCTCCACAATGTGGTGTGGTATTCAAGTCCAAAATGGACAGATGACCTGGCTCAGGCAGGTATTGACCAGAAGATTAGGAGATGGTCTAGGGAAGCCGAGAAGTGCACACATTGGTGTGTAACAGCTCACCCTTCGTGCCACTCAGATGTACGCATGCCCTCCAATCGTCTGGAATTTTCACTGGTCTTTTGGATGCATGACTTGGGCCGTTGTGGGGCCTTGAGTACAGCGGAGCTCCATGCTGGGCTTAATGCTGTGCTCTTCCCGTTTTGCTTTTCAAACAGAAGGTAGTCCTCTGCCTCTGAGGAGATGGCTTTGCACTAATTCGCCAAGGGTTTGCTCTCTCAGTCTCCCTTGGGACTTGTCAGCAACATGCAGAGTGTCTGTGTCCCTCCAATTGTGTCAAATTTAACCTTTAGATTTTAAAGTAAGAAATCTGTAAAATGTCAGATATACGTGTAGGTATGTAACACAAAGTTACTAAAAATAGGACTTTGTAATTTTATACAAAAAATATTCCTAATGTAGAGTATATGTCTAAGATTTCAGATTGAAAAATGAAGAATAAATTATGGACTATTGAAAACTGCATACACTAAATTTCTTACCTCAAAAATAAGACCCCGTATACAAATGTTTTTGTAGAAATTCCTCCAAATCATGAAGCTGCTTTCCATTAAACTTTTTATGTCATTAGTTTCACATTCAAAAATTTATGTATTATATTTATTAGTAGGAATATCTAATTTACATTTAGAAATAAATTGTATTTGCCAATATACTTTCCAAATACGTGCTACAATTTATTTTCATTTTAATGCATAAGACTACCAAATCTTGATAATGATAGTCTTTTAATTGCAATCTATCTTTGGGAGATTGGTGTTTTTGGTATTTTATCATGTACCGCTACTTTACTGGTGAGTAGCTAAAACATTTACAGTAAGTTGAGCTCAAGAGGTGGAATAAAGGAGGAAAAATTATGGCCACATATCCTGCATTTAATACTGCTGAACCTTTAATATAATAGAATCTGTGTGTTTTAGAAATGAAGAAGTCTTTACTTATGGCTTACATTCACAAAGAAATCTCTTTAAAGTGTGTTTGAAGTTGATTTTCTTGTTTTCCTAATGTAGTTCATTAATTTATTCATTGAATAAATATATGTTGAACATCTCTTCTATGTGACTTTTGGAGAAATGTTGATAAAGAGCATAAGCTATGAAATAAAATTAAAAGTGGACATATGTAATAGGTAGCCACTAAAAAGAGGAAGTTATACTTTCATGTGCCAGGTGAGCTGTGTACTTCCTAACTTACTGATCCTCACATGTGCATAATACCATTGCTCATGTGAAGAACTGAAGTTGTAAGATGCTAAGTGACTTACCATGTAGTGCATGAAGCTGCAAGCACAGAGCAGAGTAAAAATCCCGAGCATGGGGCTCTCCCCAGACTCAGGAAACATCACCAGGAAAAGGCTTCGCATGGCAACAAAAAGTATAGGGTGTGTGGAGATAAGTCTCAGAAATATTATGTCATATTTTACTGAAACGTTTATTAAGTTGTATTTAAGAGCATAAAGGAGGGTGTGAACAAGTGTAGATATATACCTTGTTCTTGAGTAGATAGAATCAATTGCATAAGGTAGCAATTGTGTCCAAGCCCCTGTGCCCAATGCATTTACAATCAAAATCACAATGAAGTTTCAGGAATATTTATAAAATTGCCAGATATTTTAACTAAGTATTTACTATGTTAATATTAAGTAGACTAAAGAGAGAAACCTTTATAAAAGAACTGAGTATGAGATATACACTTGACAAATATTAATAATGGTCTCAAAAAAAGCCTGGTGTAAGGGAAGCAGCTTTATGTCTGAAAGACCTCCATGCTATGTATGTTTCATTTTGGAAATTACAGGATAATGATTTGATCTTCCTGCTCATCAGACTTTTTCAGGAGAACAAATGAAATGTGTAGGTGGTGTGTATTTATAAGCTTGTGAACAAGGAAACTATTTATGAATATTAGTTATCTGCATCCAGTTTTATTATCAGCCTTCCTAATGGTCCTAGGGAAACTGGAACGTTTTTGAAAGGAAACACTTAGAAAACCAATAGATAAGTTCCTTTAAGTCGTACTGTGTGACTCTAATGTTTTTGTTAAATCCTCAGCACTAATGATCCATTATGGTCATGTCTAGAGGATGAAGATCCAATGATCAATTTAGACACTGACTGAATAGCCTATGCATTCAATTCAAAATTTTTACTAGCTTATGTCTTAACTGGATGAATTCAAATGATGTAAAGGTGAGAAAGGCAAATATTGTAAAATGGTGAAAGGGAATTTGTCTCTATTTGCATGTTAACAAATGAGAATTCAGCTCACCTTTCAATATCAGCTGTGAAATCTTCCAGCCTATATATAGCAAGTACCTCACTGAACAAGAATTCATTTAAATCATTGGAACAATATCTTTAGTGAAGTAAGCTTTAAACCCAGACCTTAGCATACTTTGGTGTTTTTCTGTTTGACACTGATCTCAGAATTTAAAAGAAAATGAGAACTTCTCTGAACATTTAGAAACGAGATGCAGGTGGAGCTTTAGGATATTAAGGAATCATGAGCAGTAATGTTACGTTTGGCACTTCATTTTCCAGGCTTGACTCCCCCTCCCAACACCTGATAAGCTTACTACAAATTTTTTTTTCCATGCTAATAATGATAGGATTTATTTTAGGAAATTTTGCTAATGGCTTTATAGCACTGGTGAACTGCATTGACTGGGTCAAGAAACACAAGATCTCCTGTGCTGATCGAATTCTCACTGCCCTGGTGATCTCCAGAATTGGTTTGCTCTGGATGATAGTATTTTATTGGTATGCAACTGTGTTTAATCTACCTTTCTATGGTTCAGAAGTAAGTACTACTTTTTTTATTGCCTGGATAGTAAACCATCATTTTTGTCTCTGGCTTGCTACTAGCCTCAGCATACTTTATTTGCTCAAGATAGCCAATTTCTCCTGTCTTTTATTTCTTCACCTCAAATGGAGAGCTGAAAGAGTAGTTATCATGATACTGTGGGGGAGTTTGTTCATCTTGGTTTGTCATGTTACAGTGGTAGGCATAGATGTGAAAATGCAGATGAGTGATTATGAAAGAAACATCACTTGGAAGACCAGCTGGAAGGACATTATGCAGCTCTCAAGTCTGACTGTATTCACGCTTACAAACATCATACCCTTTGCTATGTCCCTGACAGCTGTTCTGCTGCTCATCTTTTCCCTGTGGAAACATTTGAAGAACATGCAGCTCAGTGACAAAGGAACTCAAGATCCCAGCACCGAGGTCCACGTAAGAGCCATGCAAACTGTGATCTCCTTTCTCTTGCTATTTGTCATTTATTTCCTCGCTCAAATCATCACAATTTGGAGACCTAAAACTCAGAATTATTCAGTTCTCATGCTTTGTGAGGTTCTTGGAACCATGCATCCTTCGACCCACTCATTGATCCTGATTTGGGGGAACAAAAGGTTAAGACAGGCCTTTCTGTCATTTCTGTGGCAGCTGAGGTGCTGGCTGAAGGAAAAGAAGTAAGTGGACACCGACACCGTGTGTCTTCTGGCAGAAAAGAAAGCGGTGGAGTCTTGTACCATTTTGTACTTCCTACTACATTTCATAATGTGTGTAGAATTGGGTAAGGTATACCTAGAAAAACTTTTACCTAAGCTTATCACAAAAATGCATATGTGTGCATATTTATAAAAAAATACAAGAAAGATCAGATAATAATACACCATATTATCTTTTTTAAAGCACACAATCTAATTTTACAATATGGTGAAGAAATTCCTCAGGATTATGAAACCATGAGTATCTCCCATACATATTCTATTTTATCATCTTGTGAGTGAATAATTCATTATCTATCTATATTGATGCATTTTTAAGGACTGACAGCTCATCTCAGAAAATCATTGTTTTTCTTTATTGTATTTAGTACCACACATATGTACCACAGTGATAGAAATTTTTTTTTGTTTGAACCTACAATTTTTTGGGTGGCAAGGATATTCAATTCTACATCACACACTGAGGATGGATGCTGGGTGTAGATATAATGAATCCATCATGAACTCTTACTTCGTGGCTAAGAGATAGTTATCAGAATTGCTGTTAGGAACAAGATGCATGTAATGAAATTAAAGAGTAACAAACATATTTATATACATGTATAATAAGTAGTGCTGATGATTACTAGATTTAATGCAATAGGTGAAAGCTTAGAAAATAAACAAGTTCTACCTGTTTAATTAAGCGGTCGGAGAATTAAAGAATGAGCCAAATGAAAAGTCAATCAGGCTTTATTGGGAGCAAACGGACGGGTCCACAGGTCCCGGGAAGGGAGAGGGGCCGGTGGAGCCGCGCCAGACCGAGTCCAGCTGCGGCGTTTTTAAGGCTTTAGGCAGGGGGATGAGGAGAGGGGTTTGGTATGAGGGAGTGGTCTGCAGTTCGCAGACCTGTAACTTTCCAGTCTTGCCCAAGACCCCCCGGGCGTTGCTGGCGCCAGGGGGCTGCGGTTGAGCAAGCAGTTTCAGGATCTCAGCATTGTTTCAGGAGTTGATCATTGTTGCTGGTTTCTGGTCTGTGCTGCACCTGAGGGTTGGGGATGGTTTATGGCCTTTCCCCGCGGGTGAATGCTTGGACACTGCCATAGTGTAGCAGGAGGGGGGACCATGGGCATTTGGGGCACTTGTTCGTGTAACTTCCTAGTGCCGTCAGGGCCTGCTTGAGCCAGATCTTATATATTCCACTTCCATTCGATGATTTTGCATGTGCCCCTCCTTTACAGTTCAGTGAGTCAGATAATACTCATGCTATAATGGGCAGCTCAGGTCACATGGTAACTTGGAAGGGCATGGTCAAGGGTTTTTGTCTCTACTAAGGTTCAGCTGCAGGCTAAGAGCTGTCTCTCTAGCTGCAGAGGATGGCAAGACTTTGCTCCAATATCCTAGGACCTGCACTGTGATTCATCCACAGAGGCCTGCCAAAGTGTTGAAATGGTGTCCCTATCTGTCACTGACACTTTATATAAGAGAGTATAGAATCCATTTTATTAATACTCTCCAGAGGTAGGCAAGATTTAATACTCACACAATAAGTCCGTGGAGGTTTTTTTAAAATTTAATATGGACATACAGAGAACTTGCTGCCTTGATTGCTTCAGCACCAAATGGATACAGATAGCAAAAATTCACAAGGACAGCTATTGGCACATTGGACAGTCAGCGGTGATCACTTTGTTCCTACTGCTCTGGCTATGTTGTACGTGAGCCCACTGGCTGACACCAGGGGTGGCTTTCCAGAGGAAAGCATATTCTTACACAGGCAAACAGACAAATATAAGACTAGCAAACCAAATTCTGGGGCATCTCTCTTTTAATTAATTAAAAGTCATTTTGTAATGGGAAATAAATATGCTATACTTGTGTAAAGCTACCAATGTTAATCACATTAAATGTCAAAGCCAGACTGTCGCTCTAACCTGATTTTTCTGTCAAAACTAGAGCTTACAGGTTGGAAAGGCTTTTTTGTTTGTTTGTTAATCCTCACTCAACGGTATTTTCCCATTGATTTTTAGAGAGAGTGAAAGGGAGGGGGAGAGTCAGAGAGAGAGAGAAAAACAACAATGTGAGAGAGATGCATCAATTGGTTGCCTCCTGCACAAGTCCCTACCAGGGCCAGGAATTGAGCCTGCAGCCAACTTATGTGTCCTTGACTGGAATTGAACCCAGGACCCTTCAGTCTATGGGCAGTACTTTATCCACTGAGCCAAACCAGCTAGGGCTAAACATTTTTTAGTATACTTTACGGTTCAGCAGTTTCAGTTTCTGTGTGAATATAAGGAGCAGCCTGACCTAGAGACTTCTGCTCATGCTGACTACCCAGGGACAGAAAGGCAATGGACAATAACCAGCTGGCCAACTCAAGGATGCTGACCATGAATATCTGTATTGGGATGAGGAAGAACACCACCTGCATTTCCTCTTTGATGTGCTTTTCCTCTCCCATCTTCTAGAAACCTCTTCCGACACTGAGATGTTAAGATGAACTTTAGGACGAGAGTCCCCCATCTTCTCAGGTTGCCACACATGAATAAACCTCATTCCTGTCTCATGAGTTTGGCTTGCATTGCAGCTGCCAGCCCAACTTGGGTTTGGTTACAAGTTGACTTGTCATCTTAATTATATGCAAAATCACTTCACATTTGCCATATTCTGCAGGCTAGAAGCAAATCATGGGTTCAGCCCATAGTGAGGGGGAGGAAAATATATGGGATGTTAACAGCAAGGAACAGCAATCATGGAGGGGCCTGTAGGGTCTGTACACCACTGCTGTTTCAAATGAGGACTAACATATAGGCAGTGCACAACTTGAAACCAGAACAAACTTGGCCATGTACATGTTTATGCCAATTAGTGATTCTCATCAGTGGTATGACATCTGTACAGCATTGAGGGCTGGGCTGATTTTTGAGAGGATTGAAATTGTCTCATATTGTAATCCTAAATTATGTATATATCTCATTCTATGGCAAATATTTTAATTTTCTTTTTTTTCTTTTAAGATCTATTTATTTTCTTTATTGATTGGCGTATTACATAGGTGTCCTTATCCCCCCATTGCCCCCCACCCCCCCTTTCATGCCCTCACCACCCTGGTGTCTGTGTCCATTGGTTAGGCATATATGCATGCATACAAGTCCTTTGGTTGATCTCTCCCCCTAACCCCTGCCCTCACCTACCTTCCCTCTGAGGTTAGATAGTCTGATCGATGCTTCCCTGTTGACAGTGTCTTTTCAAGAATGTTAGTTTATTAATTTTGTTGTTGTTTATTGTGTGTGGATGTGTGTGTGTTTGTATGTATTTGTGTGTATTTATGTTTGTATGTGAATCCGAGCTAGGAAATCTTTGCTTATTTCCAGATCACAAAAATACACATTTTTCTGGAAGCTTTATCATATTACCTATCTATATAAAAGGCTAATATGCAAAGTGTCACTTCGGGAGTTCGACTGGAGACTGGGAATTTGATTGCTTGCTATGACATGCAATGACCATTGGGGTTAGTGCGGAATGAAGGAAGGCCCTGGCCCACAGCCAGAAGGCCTCGATTGGCCCTGATCACCAGCCAGGGCTAGGGACCCTACCCAGGCATGAATTTCATGCACTGGGACTCTAGTCTTTTATACTTAGGTCTATGATTACCTCAGATTGATTTTATTGTATGATGTGAAATAAGGGTTGAAGTTCATCTTTCTATGCTGTTATTCACTTTCCCAGCATCAGTTCTTAAAAACAATTTTATTCCTCACTGAATTGTTTTAGTTCCTTTGTTGAAAATGAACTGGCCATATATGTGTGGATCTAGTTCTAGACATTCTTTCTATCCATTGACCTATTTGTATAATAAACAACAGTATCACATTGACTTAATTAGTATAGTTTTACATTTTTGAAATCAGATATTTATTTCACAGAGCAAAAGTTTTCAATTTTTATATAGTTCAATATATTAATTTTAAAATTTTATGCACCCTGCTTTTAGTATTGCACCTAATAAATTGACCAAACCCAAGTTTACAAAACTTTTCTCCTACATTTCATTCTATCAGTTTTATTGGTTTAGCCCTTCCATTTAGGCTTATAATAAATGTTGAGGTAACTTTTTCATAAGGTACCTTTCAAATGTTAAGGTAACTTATTTTATAAAGGGGCTAAATTCAACTTTATGCATGTGGATATTAAATTTTGCCAGCACCACTCATTGAAAAAATAAAGAAAGAGATAATTTCCCCATTGATTCAAACATAGTACCTTTTATTTATTTATTTTATTATTATTTTTTTAAATTTATCTTTATTGTTCAGATTATTACAGTTGTTCCTCTTTTTTCCTCCATAGCTCCCCTCCTCCCAATTCCCACCCCAACCTCTGACCTTGCCCCCCTCATTGTCCTCATCCATAGGTGTACAATTATTGTCCAGTCTCTTCACGCATCCCCAACACCCTTAACCCCCGAAAATTGTCAGTCCACTCCCTTTCTATGCCTCTGGTTCTATTCTATTCACCAGTTTATTCTGTTCATCAGATTTTTTATTCACTTGATTCTTAGATTCACTCGTTGATATATATTTGTTGTTCATAAT
>PVJC01040482.1:0-15776 GCA_004026665.1 Murina feae
GAGCACTTCAAAAATACTTGAGTTTGTGGCAAAAAATAATTAGAAAGTGACATGTAGATTCATTAGACATATAGGCAAAACTGTAGAGAGATATTTGCATTAAAGTGAAATAAAAAAGGAAATACAGACTCCAGAAACAAAACCATTTGTCTATACTAAACTGACTTTCAACAAGGATGTGAAGATCACTTCATGGGCAAGAACAGTGTTGCAATAATGGTTCTGGGACAACTGGGTGGTCACATGCAAGATAATGAATTTTGATCCATGTCTCATACCATATATAAAAATAAAGTAAAAATGGATCAACACCTTAAATCTGAGGTAAAATGATGAACTGTTGAAAGAAAACACAGAAGCAAATCTTCATGACCTTGAATTTGGCCATAGATTCTTAGATATGACACCAAAACCACAGAGAACAAAAGGAAAAATAGATACATTGGACTTTGTCAAAATTTAAAAAAAATGTCTAATAAAGGACACTATCACTAAAATGCAAATACAACCCCTGGGGAATGGGAGAAAATATTTGCAAGGCATATGTATGATAAGAGATTTGTGGCAATAATTATTACAACTCAAATTTTCAAATGATCAAAATATCTGATAGACATTTCTCTGAGAGCAACATACCGATGGCCAACGAGTAAATAAAGAGGCATTCTACATCAATAGCCATCAAAATGCGATACACTTCATACCCATGAGATGAAGACATTTTAAAAAGCCAGAGACTAACAAGTGGTGACAAGAATGTGGAGAAACTGAACCCCTCACACACTCTTAGTGTGAATATAAAATGATATTACTGCTTTGAAAAAGTCGAAAAGTTTCTCAAATAAATAAACATCAAGTTACCATGTGACCCAGCAATTGCACTTCTAAGTATTTATAAAAAATAAAAATTAAAATATATGTCCATGCATAATTGAGTACACAAATGTTTATAGCAGCATTCATTGCTCATGCAATTTTTGCTAAAAGGTGAAAGCAATCCAAATATTCATCAATGACAGATCATTATAATGTGGTAAATACATACAATGAAATATTATCCTATATAATAAAAGGGTAATATGCAAATTGACCCTAACTGCAGAACCACTGGGAATGACTGGTCACTATGACACACACTGACCACCAGGGGGCAGATGCTCAATGCAGAAGCTGCCCCTGGTGGTCAGTGCACTTCCACAGGGGGAGCTCCGCTCAGCCACAAGCCAGGCTGACGGCTGCCAGTACAGCGGTGGTGATGGGAGCCTCTCCTGCCTCAGCAGTGCTAAGGATGTCTGACTACAGCTTAGGCCTGTTCCCCGCTGGCAAGTGGACATCCCCTGAAGGCTCCGGGCTGCGAGAGGGATGTCTGACTGCCAGCTTAGGCCTGATTGCCCGGCAAGTGAGCCTAAGCCAGCAGGTGGACATCCTCCGAGGGGTCTCAGCCTGTGAGAGGACACAGGCCGGGCTGAGGGATTCCCCCAAGTGCACAAATTTTTGTGCACCGGGCCTCTAGTTTAGCCATAAAAAGGAATGAAGTGCTAATATACACCACAATGTAAGTAATTTGAAAAATTTTTGCTAAGTGAAAGAAGCCAGGCAGAAGACGGTCACCAAAACTCACATACTATATAATATCATTTATATGAAATGTCTAGAATAAAAATTTATGTTTAAAGATACATAAAATAGATTATATGACTGGGGGAAGGATGGGGAGAGATAGGCTGATAGCTAGGGGTACAGGATTTGTTTTTGAAGAGATAAAAAATGTTCTAATATTGAGTGTGATACTGGTGTCAAATATATTTGAATATACTAAAGCCCATTGAATTGTAAACTTTAAATGGGTGAATTGTGTGGTAGTGAATTATATCTTGGTAAAGCAATTTTAAAAATGAAGAGATGAAGAAAAAACATAGTACATCTTTTCAATGGAAAATTTATCTATAATAATAAAAGTGTAAAATGCTAATCAGACCAGACAATAGGATGACCTTCCGGACATCATTGCAGACATCCTTCTGGATGAAACAGCAGTGGCAGAGGCTGAGGCAGAGGTGGTTAGGGGCAATCAGGCAGGCAGGTGAGTGGTTAGGGGCAATGAGGTAGGCAGGCGAGTGCTTAGGAGCCAGTGGTCCTGGATTGTAAGAGGAATGTCTGACTGTCAGTTTAGGTCCAGTCCCACAGGAATCCCCCCAACCCTCCCACCCCCCGCCATGCACAAATTTCGTGCACCAGGCCTCTAGTACTTATGTGTAAGTTTACTGGGAACACTAGAAAGAGACAATGTAAAGTATAATTGTATTAGTAAGATTTCTTGGAGACATCAAAACTCAAAAGTAAATATTATCATCATTCACCACAAAAAAAGTGACAAAAGATTTTAAGTGCAATGATTATTCAGAATTATAGTCTTTAATAAAATGAATATTTAGACTCAAAAGAGCTAGACTATGGCCAAATATCACCTTAAAGCAAGGATGATCTTATTTAAACTACTTTTCTAAGCCACCATTTCTATTCTGTAAAGGTGGACACATTTTACACTGTAAAACACTAAAAAAGTGAATGATATAATAAAAGTATAGGATAGAGTCGAAGTCTAATAATGAGGATACATTTTAGCAAATATTCAGCCTGTAAAATTACTAACTTCATTGATCTTTCCTAAATCTCACCACAGATTTGTTTCATCTTCAAAACATTTGTTAAATGCCAATCGTGGTCTACAGAGCCAAATTTTGCATAGTCTCCTTGATTTTTTCCCTTCTCAGTGAGATAAGCATACAACTATAGTTGTATTAACTTGTGACTTACTTGAATTTCAAATAGAATACCTTTAAAACTTAAACTTTATAATTATTTTTTCTATTTACATTTGCTTGCTGTTATTGATATGTGATCTTTCCACTCTCATAGTTTCTTGGGTATCACACTTCTACTACATAGAATTAATTTATTCTTCCTATTATTTTTAAAATAGCAAGCAGTAATTAAACATGCAAAATAACTGTCAAAAAGGGATCTTTACTGAAGTAATAAGAACAGATTGACTACTCAAGCACCTAAGATTACATGAAAATTAAGTAGAGCAAGTGCATACTGTAGTGGAACCCTTTGGTGATGCTGATCACCGTCCTATGAAAACAGGAAACTTCCCAAGCTAGGCTAACACTAATGAAATTATATTATATGACATTATATTAGATTAAAACAGTTAAGCAAAAATAATTATTTTTCTCTTATAAGTTAAATTTCCCCACATTATAAGAGCAGTCTACAATACACCATAATTTATTCATATAATATCTCAAAACTGGTTTTCTTTTCAAAATCCTATTATATATTAAAATTTGAAATATGTTTTGATGCCATTTTAATATTAAATCATAGTAAAATGGTTTTGTGCAATAAAATGGTTTTGTACAGCAAAATGGTTTTCCACAAATTTAGGAAAAGGTTAACCAAAGGTCACGCATCCTTACAATGCATGTATTATGCTTGTGGCACAGGGAGCTTGAATAGACTTAGAGCTTGTTATTAACTGGCTTTTCAAGCTTCATGATTAAGACTCAGAAAACTTTGATTTGAATTAGCTAAGTAACCTAGTAATAAATTCTGCCTTTGCCCTAACTCTGAGAGATTTAACAAAATCTTAAACTAGTAGGATACTAGTTATGTTCTTTGTAGTTCCTTTAGTGACACATATACTTCATTACATAAATATTTATGAAAATTGTTAAAACTGATTCTCAATTTTCATATAGAGATTTTTAATTTTGTTCAATTACTTTTTATATTTAGTGTTATTTTGTATTAGTTTCAGAGGACAGCATAGTGGTTAAACAATCATATACTTTGCATAGCGATCGCCCAGATAGTTCCATCACCCACCTGGCACCATACATAGTTATCACAATATTATTGACTATGCCCCTTATGCTGTACTTTACATCCCCATGATAATATTGTAACTACACCTACATATACTTTTTACGATAAATGCCCTAAACGTACTATTTGTAAAACTAGTCATCCAATAATACAATAAAGTGGAACATATACGTTCACTCCCTTGTTTGTTCCCTGTCAAATATGCTATTCTAAACTTTAGAGGGAGGGGGAATTTTTTGGATTACATCTAGTCTCATTGTCTCTGAGACCAAAGTAGCATCAAGATTAAGAAAAAAAAACACAGCGTTAACCGGTTTGGCTCAGAGGATGGAGCATCGGCCTGCGGACTGAAGGGTCCCAGGTTCCATTCTGGTCAAGGGCATGTACCTTGGTTGCGGGCACATCCCCAGTGGGGGATGTGCAGGAGGCAGCTGATCAATGTTTCTCTCTCATCAATGTTTCTAACTCTCTATCCCTCTCCTTTCCTCTCTGTGAAAAATCAATAAAATGTATTTTTTTAAAGAAAAAATCAAAACAAAACACAGGACTCTAAATAATCAGATGTTCTTTATAAGCAATTTTTAGACACTGAGAAGTTTATTAAGCTGACACAATTAAATGATGTATTGAAAAATGTTTCCTCAATTGCTCCCACTCCCAGAAAATATGGCTTAGTCATTATTATCCCATGTTCTTGTTGGTTTCCACTTCTTGGACCTGCTCTCAGATGATCCATTAAATACACATATGCATTTTGGCCTCAGTAGAAATTCAGAAATGAAATGAGCCCCTCACTTTTGGGTAAATCAGAGCTTCTATCAATGCACACTAAAAAAATTGAAAATGTTTGTCAATATTTAATAAATCCGTTTGTATTTACAAGATTTCTTTGAGCTTCTTATGAGTTCATGGCATGAATCAAGTGACAGAGAGAAACATTTACATTATACATAACCTTGTACGCCTTGACAAGGATACTGGATTTTAAGAAAAATGAGAGCTATTTTCTTTTTTTTTAAATATATATTTCACTGACTTTTTTTACAGAGGATGGGAGAGAGACAGAGAGTTAGAAACACTGATGAGAGAAACATCGATCAACTGCCTCCTGCACACCTCCCACTGAGGGTGTGCCTCAGCCAAGCTCTTGACCAGAATCAAACCTGGGACCGTTCAGTCCATAAGCTGACAGGCTGACACTCTATCCACTGAGCCAAACTGGTTAGGGCAATGAGAGCTATTTTCAATTTACAGTAAATGAGTGGCATGGTGTGGTGTAGATTTAGATATAGTAGGACCGTGGAAAAAGATGGAAGCTGACAGAATTAGAAGTTTGGCCATTGTGATGGTCTGAGGTGAGTGGTAATAGTGCCTGAATGGGGCCTAGGAAGGCACAGAGGTAGACTAGGCATGCATTTCTATCTAGAGCCAGAATCACTCGGTGACGGATTCACATGAAAAGGAAAAGAAAGAATATATGCTGAGGCTTAAGCAACTTGGAAAATCATGCCTTATAAAGTCAGGGAAGAATGAGAGAATCAAATTTATAGGGAAAAATCTAGAGCTCTGTTTTGAATATTTTTCAAATGATTTAACCTATATTTAACTTATGCCGCCCAGGACAGTAGCCACTAACTTCATGTAGCTATTGAGGACTCAAAATGTACAGTTGAAATTAAGATGATAGTAGTAAAAAACATGCAGTGGACTATGAAAACATAGTATAAAAATAAGATAATGTAAAATATTAAATTAATATTTTTATATTGATTATAATCTGAAATAATATTTTGAATTTATCCAATTAAATGAAAAATTAAAATGAACCACTAAACGAATCGTTCTGTGGTTCACATTGTATTTCTATTAGAAAGTCCTGGAATAGACCAGCTGTCAGCAAACTTGACCTCTTTTTATATGATCTGTGAGCTAGGTATGATTGATGGTTTAAAATAATTGAATTATTGTTTTTATTTTATTAAACTTAATAATAACTTCCTTGCATCTTTTCATTTGCTATACAAAACTACATAGATCAAGGGAGGAGATCCAATTCTGTTATCCCTGTAATATCTATTTATTGTAGAAACATTTTTCCAAATTACAAAATATGTGTTACTAATTTGAAATAGTTAAATTTTCACATGAAATCCAAGCATGGGAATATTTTCTCGTTTAAAAACAATAATAAGGTAAACTTCTCCATTAACTTACTTTTAAAAATAATTATGTTGCTAAAACATCATTTTGTTTTATTTAAATCAAATCTAATTTTTTTCTAATCTCCCTTATTCAGGCTATGACATTTTTAGTAATTAAAGTGTAATGTGTAGGTTAGAACTGTATATGGTATATAATCATGTACTTAGAAAAACTACTTGAAATATGGTTCTATGTGCACATACACATACATGATAGCAAGGGACTAAAGAAAACCAGTGGACAGTCTTGGAGAAGAAAATATTTGTTTTCCCCACCCCCAAGTTACTATCTGTGGATAAGGACTGTCAAAACATGAATGCTGTTGATGTTTAAACAATAAAAGACACATAATGATTTTTAGTTTTTGCTTCTTATTTTGTAGAAAAGGCATACGGAGGGACAGAGGGAATCATCCAGAAATAAAAAACACATTTTGTTGTGGGGAAAAAAAGAGAGAGAGAAGGTACAAGTCTGCAACTAGAGCTCACATGTGGGGAAAATATATATTTCCATACTGAGCTATTATAATTCTAAAATATATTTATTAATGAAAATAGTTATTTAATATTTGCCTTACTATTCTCCATCCTCTCACAATATGTAAGCAAACAAAATATGTTTTTGCTTGGTGAGGCATTTATTACTATCAGAGTACAATGGACTTGGTGGTTATATATAAACCTAAAATATTGGCCTTTCTCCCTATGTTCACTTTCCCCCCCTATTTTATCACTTTGAGCAGAGATGCAGAACACAGAATTGACCGTGTTTTATATGTAGACTCTGCCACCGGGTTTATTGCTTCCTTTGATCTGTAGTGTTTTGTAAACTAAAGGTAGAACAGATATATAATGTATGGCAAAGGAAGAAACATCGATATAAGTCTTCAACAGAAGCTATTTTCTAATATTATGAGCTTCATAGCGTAATTTCAAAGGGGGACAAAGCTATTCACTTCTATGTGTTTATCAAAACATATATTCATGGCATAGGTCTGGAAAGCTGGAAAATTTAAGGAGTTGTAAACACATGCTTGAATCTTTGGAAATAATTCTCAAAAAAATCAACAGTCTTGTAAATATAGAGCGGTAAGCAGAAACAAATGAACTGGAGGAGAATCCAATATTACTTTTAAACCATGAGCAGATGTGTGTGTGTGTGTGTGTGTGTGTGTGTGCTGGGGTTGGGTTTTCAATGTGTTTTCTCAAATAAAAGAAGGAGAATTCCATCCACCTGATACCACTGGGCTCTGGAGCCCAGTTCCACATCACACTGCCTCCTACTGGGCTCTGTCCTTGTCACCTTTCTTTAATTCCTTTTGCATCCCGAAAGGTCAAATTAAACTTTAGAGAATATCACTTTCAACATTTTACTGTTTTAATCACAAAAAACTCCTTTGGTTACACATATTTGACAATCAAGGTCTTCTACAATCAGATCTCTACTTTCTTTTCTATACCAGTATGCCAAGACAGATGTTCTACTTTGTTTGTTTGCTTATTTATTTATTTTAACCTTTTTCCACACTCATTTCTTTATTTATTATTAAAAATATTTTTATTGCTTTCATAGAGGGAGGGAGAGGGGGAGAGAGATAGAAACATCAATGATGAGAGAGAATCATTGATTGGGTGCCTCTTCCACATCCTCTACTGGAGAATCCAGCCTTCAACCATGGCATGTGGAATCAAACCATGACCTTTTGGTTCACAGGTCAATGCTCAACCACTGAGACACACCATCCAGGCCACACTCACTTCTTTAAAGTGCTAGGACAGGACAGGCTTCAGATTGTGGAGCCAAAATTAATCCATGAAACTAAATGTAGGATTGAAAGGAAAACCACATTCTGGCAGGCCATGCAACCCAGCCATAAATCTAGAGACAAATCTCAAGGTTGGGCACCAATCCTAGTAATGTTCAAAGAGACATGATAAAATTAACAGTCATGAGAGGTTCCCTGAGCCATCAGAACATTGCAGGTCCATTTGAAAGTGTTCTCAGGTAGAATGCATGTATGTGGAGATTTTGTTAAGGTGCCAAGAAAATGTAAGTTGTGATAAGTGAGGGATGGAAGAGACAGGAGGAAGAGAAAAGGGAAGGGAGGGAGGGGGAAAAGAGAGAGAGGGAGGAGAGAGGGAGAGAGAGAGAGAGAGAGAGAGAGAGAGAGAGAGAGAGAGAGAGAGAGAGCAAAAACAGAAGATAAAAAGACTGTAGAATTTCCATGATCCTTTTGCCCAGAAAGTGTTTCTGTCTCACAGGTTACTGTAATGCAGATTCCAGACTTAGGCATTTAAGTGTACTTTTTAAATGCCTGGTTCTTCAGAATGGTAAGAACATTACAACTAGATGAAAGATAATTTTTCATCATCTTCTTATATGTCAAATTCCTTTGAGCAATTTACAGCATTCAAAAAGTATATTGACAGATCAGCAAAAACGAAAGGGCATTTTCATCACCTTGAGAAATGGTGATCAAAAGAAATGTGCTAACCAATTAAAACATGATCAATGCCTCTATTTCCTTTCTTTTCTGTCATAAACTGTGGCTAAAAAGAATTAAGTTATAATTTTTTCAAAGCCAGCCTCATCTTGATAATGTCATATAAAAAAGCAATTTGGATCACAAGAGTTTAAATATACCATGTGGTGAATTACAGTGATACAATTTTATGAAGGCAATATTAATCATATTTGAAATTCATGGCAATCTGTCTAGTAGTTGGTTCAGTTTAAAACAAAGTTGTTGGCATCAGTAGGTTTAAAATGCTTTTATGCTTCTGTAGAAAGATATGTAGAAACAAAGTCTGAATGAGATACCAGCTTAAGAATAAATTCCTTTGTTAAAGCCATTTGTAATAAAGTCTATATATTTTTTCCCAACATACCTATTTCCTTACTTCAGGAGAAGGCCAGTGTTTTCAGCTGGTTTGATAATTTGGGTATATAAACATAGGGAGTACATTTTCTCTATCCGCTACACAGTTTGTGTAAATTTAGGGCTTTGATTTATGGATACTGGATAGCTCAGGAAGGCATATAGGTTAGGCATATGCTCACGTGTCATAATATTAGGAGCCCGAACACATCTGGAACTTTTACAGTTCCTGAGCCACTGATTAAAAACTGTCAAAATCTCACTGAAGAGAGAAGGAGTCAGAAGAGACTCCCAAGGACAAATGTCTTAAGGGAAAACGTGTCCGCATGCTTGCTTCTTTCCCCTCACCTGCGGGGCGTCTGCACTGCTCTCCTACTCTCTTGTTTGTAGTGACCACTCAGTCCTTCTTGGACCTCTGTGGGCTGCAATCCCAATAGTTAATAGCATGCTTATTCACAGATCTGAACCGCCGTGGGAGCTACCTGCTCGGTTGTGTCTGTTTTGTGACAATAACTAGGTTAGTCCCCTCACATACCAGCTGATGCACTTAAAGTAAACCACGTCTCACCCACAATCCATCTGCCAGCTCCAGAGGACACAGCTAGGAGGTAGGAAGGACTTGGCAGGAATCCAGGAGAGATGATCATGTGGCCACGTGATGGATGGGTGGATGTCAAGGGAGGAATCTGATTTCTCTTATCCTGGCTTCAACTATGTTTCAAATGAAAGAAGCAAGCGCTAGCATCAGAGAATGAACTTGGAAGAGGAGATAATGGGCTTGACCGATAGAATAAACAGGGGTTAGAAAAATAGTCAGCTAAAGAAGAAAAGAAGATACAATCGCGAGTGGCCTAGGGACTTACAATGTAGCTGCCTGGAGGCCTTAAGGGGAATTCACTGTTCATGATCGCAAGCCTGAATTAGGTTTAATCATTGTGTTTGCAAGTTTTCCTCCAGTCATTCAGCAGCAGAGGTTTAAATTATTTATAGTCAGAGAAAATAGTGTTTGTGAGTCTGGGTGTGTTTTATACATAAGGAGGAGATTGGGTAGAATAGAGAGACAACTTGAAAAAATATTCTCCACCTTTTCATCAGAGTGCTATGGTTTTCCCCTATCATTAATAATTCATTTCCTTTGTCTCCGTCATATATTTTATAACTATGTGTTTTGTAGATGGTCAATTTACTTGATTTATAATTAAAGTAGCAATTATATATTATTTGGAAGACATGCACACTAAATGAAGTAAAAGGATTCAGAAAGCCCAACAGTTGGCCTATAAACATACAAACCTACATGAACAGAGTTGCATAGTTATGTTCTTATCAATGAGTTTTGGTTATAAAATACCATGGACACGAGTAAAAGAAAAAAAAAAAACTGGTTAGAGGACCGTAAAAAAAAATATTTGCCTATCTACAGAAATTCCCTGGCAATTAGCATTGTTAGAGCGATAAAGGCATCCTTAGATGGACTCCGTATGTTTTACCCTCTGAAGCCAACCAGCGCTCTGAACTCCCAGGAAGGGAGCCTGCAGTTTCCTGGACACAGAGCAGCAGGACCAGTGAGCAGCTCTGAGGCAGCAATGCCCAGGAGACAGCTCCAGAGCAAAGGCAAAGGCATCGAGACAAATCACCCAAGTAAAGTCTCACAAAAGGAAAGTCCATCTCCTCTTAAAGGTAGTGTAACAAAGACACTAAATGTTCTAAGGAGTTCAACTATATTTCTGAAAGGAATAAAGCAGTATATTAAAGAACAACACCTGTATTTAGAGTTTAAGAAATAATGGCTAGCTCGTATCAGTGCAACTTTTTCTATTACTGTTAAGAAACCTATAACCACAATTTACGTATCAATATATAAAAATGTATATAATCCTCTTAACAGCGTGAAATATAATTTGATTCAACAAAAAACAGCTCCTAGTATTTTTTGTACAAATTGAGAAGCATTTCTTTATCATACTATCTATTTCAAAAATAGCCATTAACGCTATAAATTTTGCTCCTATTAAAAAATGCCTTTATTACACCTAATATTATTTCAGAGGCTCTATTCCATCCAAAAAAAAGAAAAAGTCATATAGCATAACTAATGAAATTAGAGCACAAAGAACCTAAAAGGATATTTAGATTATATATAACCAGAAAGTCATAACTACGTAGAATTTTTGAATATATATTTTATTAACATTTATAAAGATATATAAATACATATCAGAAAATAATAATACTTAAACATTTTAATAAAGCAAATACTGTTCATTTTTTGTTTGTTTTTGTGACGAATCTGTCTTGAATTTGTAGCAATGAGGACTAGGGTTTTTCAGATTAAGACAACCTTTTACTCCATGTACTAGATTATGCCTGGTCTTACAGAATAGATATTCCAAAATGCCATTTTATCTCTTTACTATCATTTAATATTTCTGCATGTTAATTTATAAGAAAGATTATTTTTTACTATCTCCTATTGCAATTATTTTTTATAAGCATAGTTATAATTTAAAATATGCACCAGATTGTACTATATAGCTTTTGGATAATTCATGCATTTTTGCCTAATTTAATATAAAATTAAACTTTAAAATGATCACTGTAACTGCATAAACAATTAATAGCCACTGCACGCATTTTGGTGTGCAGACAGTCTCTCAGCCTTATCATTCTCCATTTGTACAACACCCTTTTGTTGTGGCAGTTTATTTGTCTTTCTTCCCATTTTCCCCTTTCCCCCCTCTGGCATCATGAAAGATTTTTATGGAGTTGATCTCTCTTTGAACCTAGACAGTCTATCAATTATCCTAGAATTTTTCTCTGGAAATTGAAATGGAAAATTTTAAACTATTTATTCTAAGTCTTTTGATACTAATTAGCTCCCTACCTTGGCTGCTATGGTACATTCATATCCTGCCTGTGTGTTTTCTTATTTCCGAACAAGGTAAAATAAATCTGGGTCAAGCACTAAGAAAAGACGTGTATGACTTAAATTTTCACTTGTTTATGTCCATAGGAGTGACAGCTTTGCTGTAGTCACAAAATGTTTTCTATTATAAAAGCAAAGTAATTTCTGAAAATTAGTTATATGATTTTGCAGAATGGTAAAATGGCCAAATCATTGCTTTGTTTTGGTTATCAACTTTCTTCTATTACCTATTATAGAATTCATACAAATTTGTATTTAGAAAAATGAAATCTTTTAAGGAGATTTCCTGCATGCTATAATTCATGTAGTTCTGCCTTTCACAGAGCCACTAAGCCAACAAATTGTTTTCTCAAGAGGTCAAGAGAGAGGCTTTGGCAGAGCATGGGGTTTGTTGGGGTTGGGGGTAGCAGGTGGGGGGAAGTTTTGCAATCTTGCTAGACCAGTGTATGTAAATACAAACATGATTCTTCACCACAGCTCCAAAGATATGGGGTTGCATCTGTGGCTCTAAGAAGGGCTCTCTAGCCTTTAGGAAAATACTTTCTTTTATTTCTTTCTTTAGCATAAGGAAAATTGTATTTCCATACAGTCTAGGCTTTCTCACTAGAGAACTTTAAAAGGCTTAAAGTTCAAAGTTGCCTGTTATATATTCCATTGTCTACCATTGTCTCCTGCTTATGACTTTGGCTTCAGTACCTGAAGGGGAAGGGGAGCTGGATGGGAACATAAGAACATGTCAAGATATCTATGCCCAAGCTTTATTATTCTCTCCCTGTAAGTCCCTCTTCTCACATGATTTGAATATCCAGATTTGATGCACATTCAGGCCAAGACATGTGTACAAAGAGAATTAGTAAGCACTGTTCATAATGCAAAAATTGAGCTAGAACTTTTATCTAATAACCAATTTAATCCAATTTGTTAAATATCGCAAAAGAACAGTATGTGACTGCTAAAACGGATCTCTATTTTTTGACTTGTGTTTCAGGTGTTAGTTACTCAGGAGAATAAGAATGTGTAAAACTGCTTTTCACATGTTTTTAGAATATATGTGATTGGCTGATGAAATTAACATGGTTTTTCTATCAAGGATGTTATAGACAGGCCTTTTACTTGAGCCCACACATTATTTGTTTTTGTTGGATATCACTATTCTAGATATGCAAATGATAGAGCAGACAGATAAAGACGTAGGCATGGATACATACATTAATTTATGCAATATGTATTCATGCATATTTTCATGGAACAAAAAAATTCTGCAAAAACATACCTCCCAAACAATGACAATCCATGAGGGATACATTTATGAGAGGTTTAATAAGTCTCATAGGGGGTATATGAAGATATCTATTAGACTTTTGCAACTTTGTTTCTTTTATGATAACCTTTTTATTAGAGAGAATTTGCTCCTTATGAAATTGTCATCTTCTTCATTTTCTCATTCTTTGACCGGGACTTCATGAAAACTAACTCCATTTACTTATTCTGAGCCCAGATTTGTTTGTGAAATTTCTCACATCTGACTTCCATGCCAGGCCTTGTACCACACAAAATCTTAATCTCTGATACCAGCTCTGATAAACTTTTACATGTTCATAAAATGTGAGGCAAACTCTTCCTGCATCTGTAAGAGACTTTGAATCTTAACTCATGAACAAAAGTTTAATCTTAGAATACATAAAAGGTATTTTCAGAGAAAACACATTTTAATAAAAGTATATCTAACTGTTTTATAGTCAAAATCCCTCTGTATCTGGTTGAAACATTCCTTCCACAATAATTAAAATTATGTAATAAATGTGAAATATGTTTTCTTTATAACACCTGGGCTCTCCATCATAAGAACACTTTACATATTACCTTATAAATATTCTCTCTGTATCACCGAAGCCTTAGTTTAAGGAAGGTAACTTCTTGAGCAATATTAAGATGTTGACTCTGGAATCAGTCGGGGAATAAAAATGAATTTATCCATATTTAATCTACTCAGTGAGGATTTGAGGCTGCCTCAGAGAATAAGAGAGAAAATTAGTAACTCCCTAACCAAATCTCACAAGGTTATTTATAAGGCAGAATTATATCAAAACATATGGGAAAGAATTTTCAGAATATAATAGGATATAAAATGGAGGATATTTTATGATTGCTTTTTAATTGATAATTATATTATTTAAACTTTATAAGAAATATTCATTTGACTTTAGTGAGTTGAACATTTTCTGTAAGCCTTAAGGGTCAGTTTTTTTTTAACTTCATTTTTTTCTACATCTATAATAGAATGTATATACTATGTTTTTATAACCTTTTAAGAATTCTACTTTATGGAGAACAGTGCTTATTTTAGCCTTTACCACTTTTTCTAAAAGTCTATGCCAAGGGGATTCTAACATGCTATTCCTCCCAGCAAAATAAATAATGTATAGAATATAGTTTCTTTCAGAGTTATACAAGAAAGAACATAGGAGAGAGAGAAAATAGGAAGATTTTAATGTTATCCTTATTTTCCAGTATATATAACCTTTAAAAATATTGTTACTTTACTAAGTTATTTAGTTTATTTATACCCAAAGACTTTAAAACAATTTTTATTTTCTAACTAAGCTGTACACATATTGAAAGAAAAAATGAAAGAGAGGAAGATGGACTGAGTGAGAGGGAGAACAAAAGAGAAGAAAGAAGAAAAGAAAGAAAGAGAGGGAGAGAAAGAAAGAAAGAAAGAAAGAAAGAAAGAAAGAAGAAAAGAAAGAAGAAAAGAAAGAAAGAAGAATCAGAAAAGAAAGAAACGGAAGGAAAGGGGACAAATGGAAGTTGGAAGGAAGGAGAGAAGGGTAGGAGAGAAGGGAAAGATAAATTTGGCCCTGAATTGAATAAGTATCCAAAAGGGACTAAAACTTAACTATATTTTCAGGTATAAAATTACCTAGTTTAGTATTTTAAGAGTTTCTAGTATAGAGACTGGAACTCATTTTGAGGAAACATTCTCACTTTATTCTGGGACAGACAATAGTAATGTAAACCTTTTAAGTCATGAGGCCCTATGATAATACCTATTCATTGTTGTCCTTGTTATAGTTTGAAATAGTGAGGTAGTCAAATGCTACCTTTATTTCTAATAAGAACACTTTATACTTGGCCAGAGTACTATGCTCTCTGAGACTGTATATTTTCCTCTAAGTGTGCCAAAGGGGTAAAAAGCATCGTGTATTTTGTGTTATGTTAACCATACTAGAGGCCTGGTGCACGAATTTCATGCACAGACTGGGAGTTGGGGGTGATGGGGGGGCGTCCCTCAGTCCAACCTGCACCCTTTTCAATCTGGGACCTCTTGAGGGATATCCGACTACCTGTTTAGACCCATTCCACCAGTGGGATCGGATCTAAACAGGCAGTTGGACATCCCTTTCACAATCCAGGACTGCTGGTTCCTCACCTCTTGCCTGCTGATTGGCCCTAACCACTCCCCTGCCAGCCTGATAAATGCCTAACTGCTCCTATACTGGCCTGATTGCCCCTAACTGCCCTCCCTCTGCCAGGATGGTCCCACCCAACTGTCCTCCCCTGCAGGCCTGGTTCCCCCCCAACTGCTATCCCCTGCAGGCCTGGGTTTCCCCCAACTGCCCTTCCTTGCTGGCCATCTTGTGGCAGCCATCTTTGACCACATGGGGACAGCAATCTTGTGGTGGTAAATTCGCATATTACTCTTTTATTAGATAGGATGTATGATATAAGGATTAAAGCCACCCAGAAAGGGGTGATAAACTCAGATTAGAGCTATCATCACGTAGAGAAACTGCTTTCAATGATTGTGCCTTCTAGCCTCTGTACTGTATTTCTTCTTTTTTTGCAGTGACTTTCAGAAAGATCTCAAGATCT
>PVJC01040483.1:0-15794 GCA_004026665.1 Murina feae
CTCCCCGAATTGAGTCTCTACTAGCTCCAGGGAGACCATGGCTCTTCTAGAGGTGACAGCTTAAGCACAGCCTCTGGCTCCAGCATTTTTCTGCTTGTCTCTGAGAGAAGCGCAGAGAGGTGGTGGGGGAGTTGGTGAGAGGTCACAGCCACATCTAGGGAGATTACTCACATGCACAGGAGCCCCTCAGTGGAGTCAGCTATCTTCCCAACATGAGAGGGACATGTGCAGCCCTGTCCCTCCAGGCAAGTGGGGTGCCTGTCCTTGAAAGAGAGATGTGTTGGAGCCGGTAATTTACAGAGGTGGTGTAAGTGGCATCAAAAGTCAGAAAGCTTGGCTTCAGCAAAGAACTTGAGCATATTCTATACCGTTCGTTTAGCGTTTTCCAAAATGAGTTCCACTGAGACTTTATACTAAAAAGATAATGGTTACATCAATAAATGTCATAGAAGAGAGCAGTAGGGAGAGATAAAGAAGGAGAGGATGGGGACAGGAGAGGAGAGAAAGTAAGCCCTAATGGATAAAAATATTTGGGAGACATGGGTTAACAGAACTCCTTAAAGCCCTTGAGTTTCTTTTATGCTCTATAATTCTTTTGAAGAAATGGAGCGTCATTAAGCATCACAGTCTCACCCAGCAGCACTCCAAGAGCAGAAAAATAATATCTCCCCACTGACTTCTCTCTCCCTTCACCTGGGAAGAAAAGCTTTCCCAGAGATCACTAGCTAATGTCCCTTTACATCTCATTAGCCAGAACTAGGTCACACAGCCAACCATAACTGCAAAGGAAGCTGAGAAATTGGGTAATTCTGATTTTCCTAGCCTTTAGCCTTTGTAGTAGGACATGAGCAAATAAAAAGGGACTGCAAGTAACTGTTGAGCATTGGGTACACAACCAATAGCCATAGCATCTCCATGCTGGGTGGACAATCATGTGAAGATGAAGGCAAAGATTGGGGTGGATGCAGAAGGCAAGGAATACCCATGGTTGACAGCAGACCACCAGAAGCTAGATGAGAGATATGGAACAGAGTCTCCCTCACAGCTCTAGAAACAGCCAACCCTGCCAATACCTCGATCTTGGGCTTCTAACCTCCAGAATTGTAAGACAATAAATTCCTGTTGTTCAAGCCACCTAGTCTATGGTGCCTTGTTACAGCCACCCTAGCAAACTAACGTAAGTCCCACCTTTTCAAATACAGGCACCACTCTGGGCAACCAGGGAACCTCCTGCGTCTCAGGGCTCACAAGCATATAGGAACACTGAAAGGGCGATGCTGACATGCTGTGAGAGGACCAAGCCATTGTGTGGGCACCTCTCCTGCTCCATGGCCAATGGCAGCACACTGGCTACTGCAGAAAGGAAGTCTCCACCTGATAATGACAGGAACAGTCATTCCCACAATTCATCCATGCCACCAAAACAGGTGTTCACCCAAGTGGATACAGATCTCAGAGTACTGACTCAGTCTCCACTCCTGGAATGCCCAAGAGGAGCCTGGGAGAGACCAGGAGACTTAAATCAACTGTGATCCACACATCCCTCCATGCTCAGACCCTTCATCTCTCCTCTCATTTCACATCCTCTCCTTTCACTCCACCAGATGCTGTAAAAAGGTCCCGCATTCCCGCTGTCTTGGGGAAGCTCCAGTTCCAAGCAAGTGATCTAGCCCAGTGGATTATTTATTCATGAGATAATACAAGATTGGCCCATGAAAGGTGTTGACATACTGATTTAGGTTGACCCTCACTTATGTTGGATGGGTCACATACAATGGATCACACCAATCCTGTGAGCCTGAGCTGCATGTGTGGGCTTCTTCTATGGTTCTCACCTGCCTGAATTCTGACCAGGATGCCATTGCGAGTCTACAGTACCCAAGGATGGTGCAGGTGGTAGCAGGGGTCTTCTATGCTGTGTGACCCCACTGCTGGCTAGCAAGGTGGCCATCCCAATCCCCTCATGCTCACTCCCACAGGCTTTGCACCACCTATCAGGCAGTGCTTCAAGTATGGCTGTGTCCATCTCCAAGTGTTCTCAAGACAATTCCTCTGCAAGGCTAATAGGCCCTTCTGATCTGTTTCCTCACTTGACCTCATTGACATAGTGACATTGGTGCTAAGCTATGCCCGATGAAGAACAAACTCTCCTTGCTCACTTAGGAACCTCTTCCTCACTCTTCCCACAGGACCCAGCCTTATCCTCTCTACTAATGGTGGTTTCAGATGGATTGTAATGGGCCACAGCAATGTGAGCAATAGTAGCACTGCTACCTTTTCCTCATGGTGTGAGACACGAAACAGGAAGAGCACATTTAACAATGAAGAGCACAAAGTGATGGCTTCAGGATGTGAACAGGAGAGCTGGTACCTGGACACCAACTGGGCCTTCGCTGGCACTGACTGGACAATGAACTACCTGAGTCAGTACGACCTCTAAGTCATCTCACATGGGCCCATGAATTTTCTAAGACATTTTAAGTATACTTGTTTGTATAGTCAGAAGCCCTGCAAAATATGTTTCCCCAGGTCTCCACACACCCCAAGGTGGCCCTGCCCTCTGTAGAACCGTCATCAAAGCAGTGGGCCTGATATTTCTGTGTTTCTGGCTTTGGAACCCAGAATCCAACCATTCCAAAACAAAGCCCACCACTAAGGACCTTGCTGTTCACCAAATGTTCATCCAAAGCTCCAACTTTTAAGTCTTACTGTCCCTGGCAGCTCTGAAGTGGGGGAAATTTTCATTTGTATCTTGTTACCTATATCTTGAGCCATCCTGCTACTGGGTCTTTCAAAAAATCCTGTGCTAAAACCAAATGTATGGTTTATCCTAGGTCACATTGCAAAAAAAAAAATCGAGAATACTGAATCCATTCTAAGGAGGAGCCTGCCTTACATATGCTGGATGCTGAGGCAAACCAAGCTATGCCACTTAAACTGCACTTTTATATCAACTCATAAATGCTTTTTCATTGTACAAAAACAAGTCTCACTTAGTCTGTCAAAATGTATCTGTATTAGGTTATGGTTAATGGTTTAAGAAGTAATTTGCAGCAAAACATGCCAGTGCATTTTACAGCTATCAGAAAGAGGCACAGAGACACCATTTTCAGGGTTTCCATGTCATTATCCTGGGCCGGCCTTCCCTGTGGAACTGATGGGTGCAAGAACGTAATTAAGTATCCCTTTTTCCTTTTGGTATAGTTGGCAAGTGCTCAGCTTCCTAGGTGTCAGATCTAAGCTTCTGTCAGTCCTGGCCTTTAAGCAAGAACAGTTATAAGGAACCAGGTACAAAGGAAGGTGACTCCACTTAGCACTTAATAATGAAGCTTTCCTTGTCCTTTTGTAACCCTCAGAAGTAAAAATGTGCCTGCTGCAGGAAGACTGGCCAAATTGGTCTCATGTTTATTAATTAGCTCATTATATTTGTTGCAAGAAATAAGCTTGTTAAGGAAAAGATTTAGTCCTCTTATAGCCCAGAGTTAGTCTTTTTTTGAAGTCAGTTTTTATAGCAATCAGGCAAAGAGTATTTCCATCAGATCACCAGAATCTTAAAGGTAATTTGTAAATCCAATTGTGAAGGGAACTCAAGGATTGGGAATATGAGCCATGTACATTATTCATCTCTATTTCTAAACTGCTGGTGGCATTTGCATTGAATCTGAGATGATTCAAGACCAAGCTCAGAGATCATTTGCATAGTTGCACAAAGCACAGAGAATTAGGACATTGCCTCCCCTACACACCATGTTGCTGTTTTAGTATTTTGTTTGCCTGGAGCCACTAAAGGCGTCCCTATCACAACACTCAGAGATTCTTACACCTTTTCTTCTGGGTCCAGTTTTCCTAGGAATTCTTCCCCCTCACATAGTCAGACACATCTGACAAATTTGCAAAGAAATAAAAGAACTTGAGACTTGGGATTCTCCAAATCATGTTCTCTGTGGTGTGATCTCATGCACACTTAAAAGTACATGTTCTCTGTCAGCCCACCTGAGTTCAGGGCAAGAGGGAACAGGGGTAAACAGAGTCCGAAAATCTCAAGTTCAAAGGGAATAGAAAGATCTACCTTACAGGGTAGATCATAAGGATTGAATGACATATTTGTATATGAAAAGTATAGAAGTTGGTATTTAATGAATAGAAAGTTCCCTTAAGATGTAAATTCTTTTGTCTTTGTGACTGTTTATATAATTAGACATTTTAAGCTATGGAGCTGTCTCTTGTAGCCCTGGGTTTGGCTGCCCTGAGATTTATAGCAGCTGTGGCAGCAATGAATTTCCGACTCTAAGGTAAGCTAGGTTATATGAATACCTGCTCCTCCGCCCTCCCTCCCTTCTCCCTTCTGCTTTTGGCTCTTTACTCAATAATACTGTATGAAGCATTTTTATGTGCTAGATACTGGAAGATACAATTTGGTAAGAAAGGTATCATATTATGTTATCATTACAATAATAGCACTTTTGTTTAGTGCTTACTATGTGCCAGGTAAAGCTTTATTTTTTATTATCTCATTTATGATGATGAGATAACAATAACTATGAGGTGGTTACTATTTTTATTCCAGATTTTACAGATAAGAAAACTGAGAGACCAGCTAATTGATGAAAATTTTATTAAAAGCCAAACAGCAGGCTTCAAGCTTTTCAACTTGAAAGGTATGTTATTTTGGCCTCCCAAGAAATTAGAATATTATATTGAAAAGATGACTAACTCTTTAATAATTAGAAAAAAGGTCAATGAAAATAAAACGAAGCTAATTTTATACACATTAGATAGCAAAAAATTAATCCATTGTCAGGATGTGGGGCACTGAAGACTTATGAACTACACTGGGAGTGTGGACTGGTATAGCCACACAGGACAGCAGGCTGTGACTATTTGCTCAAATCAAGAATACACATACACTGTTGGCCTAGCAAGCCTGCTCCTGGGAACTGTCCCAAGAAATCCTCCCACTTGTCCATAAGGCAGAGTTTTCAGTCTCAACACTATTTATATTTGGGATCAAGCAATTCTTTGTTGTGGGGTTGTCCTGTGTATTGCAGGATATTTAGCTGCCCCCCTGGCCTCTACCCACTAGTTGCAAGTAGCGTCCTTATGACAAGCAAATATGTCTCCAGACACTGTGAAGTATCCCAGGCAGTGCAAAATCATCCCCACTTGAGAATTACTGTCATGAGGAGACATGCTTGAGGATGCTTATTGCAGCATCATTTGTGAGAAGAGGAGTTGGAGCCACCCTATTGTTTGTCACTAGGTAAAATGCGAGGGATACCCAGCATGGAAGACTATGCAGCTGCCAAATGCAATAAATTAGATGTACACCATGGCAACATGAATGGTGCTTTAAAATTCAGTCCTGAGGAAAAGAAAAGAAACAGAAGGGAACATGGAACACTATCATTTATGCAATTTAAAAATATATGTTCATAGAACAACAAGACATTTTGCAAGAATACATGTGAACAAAAGGATATACACTAAAACACATTGGAATGGTTGCTAGAGGGGCAGGGGCAGGACACGGGGAGGTAGAGGAATAAACAGAAATAAAGCAAGAGAGTGGTCTCACTGGTACTAATAATACAGGGAGTGAGGAGTGTGATCAACTCTGCCTACTCTTGAAGACAAAAGAAAACAGATGCCATGTGCCTGGAGCAGATAATAATGTTCTGGGCATGGAGGTAGGAACCACTCAGATGGGAGGGGTCAAGAAAGTGGCAGGGATTTCAGCTGACCATGGAGGATGCCAGAAAGCCGGTATGAGGGCAGTGACAGGAATGTTTAGTGGTTAGCATCCATTGATCACATTTACATATCTCCCTGAACTGTGGCGGGAGTTTGAACTCCTCATTGTGCATTCTGAAATTCAGAGAAGTAACTTGTCTTTAACTCCAAAGGTCATTCTGCTGGCATTACACATGACAGTTGCTCTTTTTAAATCACAGATTTCTGGACTGGGTTTATTTTTACATAGAACACAAAATGCCTCTGGCTGGCAGGAGTTTCACATCCCTATCCTGAAGTCCTAGTAAGTAGGGTTGATTATCTCTAGAATTTGTGTCTCCTTTCCTTTCCTACCAGCACTACCCTGGTCTAAGCCACCAGGATTTCTTAACAGGAAAACAACTTTTCATAGCTACCCCTCATTCAGCCTTGCTCATCCACTCAGATCGATCTAGAACACTCATGTGATCATGTGACTCCCCACTGCTCCCAAATTAGTCTAAATTTCTAAATATGCACTGCCAAAACTTTTATGATCTGACCTAAGGCCCTGGTTCTTGCCAAACAATAACTGGATTTGGTTAGCTGAACTTTTATTCCACACCCAGCACTAAACATTATTCTTAGACTAGGAGACTTTACAAGTTATTTAAAAATGGTAAGTTGACTCCATTATCCAGGTTTTATTTAATAATTAGGGTAACAAAGCCAGACTATACAAAGTAAATAAAACAATAGGATAAAAACATTAGAGGTGTCACAGATAAACAGTAGCATTTGCAGCTTCTGGGGAAAGCATTAATTAATTTGTCAGTCAGTAAACAAACACTTGGTGTCTACTGCATCCTAGATACTGTGATCCATGGTAGCGAAAGGGAGTATACTACAGCTCCTGCCTTCAGGAAGGCCATAGTCCTGTAGGAGCTCACAGTTCTGTAGGGCGACAGGTAACTGTAATGTAACTGCAATGCAGTGGGTTACCTGTTACAAATGGCAGAAGTACAGGTTATGATGGAAGAAGATTGAAAGAGCACAAGTCCAGAAAGGCTTCTCGAAGGAGTGAAAGTTGAAAGGCCTGAAAGTTGAACACTAAGCAGGGACGTTAGGTTAAGGCACTGGGGGTTGCCAGAGTCAGGGAAAGCCTTTCAGGCAGAGGGAATGACCAGCACAAAGGTCTCGGATGAGGGAGTGTTCAGGGAAGTGAGGCAATACAGTTTAGTTTAAAATATTTAATAAATTTCAAAATATGCACTGTTAACAAAATCCACTACATCTCAGAAATCCTAATACCACGGGAATAGCTCTGGACAGGGAGTGGCCTGGCATCATTATAGTCCCAACTCTGCCAGAAACCAGCCACCTGGATGTGAGAATCTCTCTGGATCAGTCCAAGCCCTTCTTTCCTCATCTGTAAATGCAAAAACAAAAAACAAACAAACAAAAAAACTGTTCCCTGCTTTCTTTGTATGAGTCAGAGAAAACAGAATGAGCTGGTGTACATGAGGGCACTTTAAACAAAACTAAGAGGCCTGGCTAATTTTGATACTTTTGATTATTGATCAGAAAACTGTTGATGTTGGTTTTGGCCATGTGACTGGCTTTGGCCAATGAAATGTCAGTGAATGTGATATAAGTATAGGCCTTGGATGTATTTGTACATTTCTGCTTGCTTTTTGAGCACCAGTGAGAAACCATGTTCCCTTGGACCAACACATTTGGAATAGACCTAAACATAACTCACAACCAGGAACTAAATTCAGTTGAGCCTAGCCTATGTTAGCCATGCCACATACACCTGCAGACTCATGAGCATCAGGATACATGCTTACCATTACCAATTTTCATTGAATTTTGGGGTGGTTTGTTATACAGCACTGTTGTGTCAACCTCTATCTTCGTTTCCTATGCTACATAACAAATTACTAACTTAGTGCTTACAACAACACACATTTATTATCTCAGTTTCTAGGACCAGAAATACAGACATGGCTCAGATGTGGGTCTCTATTTAGTGTCATACAGACTGTTAATCAAGGTGTCACACAAGGCTGGGTTCTCAGCACAGGCTTCAGTGGGAAGGGTTTCTTTCTAACCTTCCTCAGCTTGTTCACAGAATTCATTTCCCTGTGGCTATAGGATTCCTCCTAGCTTGTTTCGTCAAGGCTAGCAATAAAAAGACTCGAAAGCAGTCTACTAGTAAGATGTAATCTTACTACACATGTTTTTAAAACCATCACAAGTACTTTAATGGCATCACAATAGTGATATCCTATCGCCTTTACATATTCTACAGGTCCCACCCACACTCAAGGAGAAGAGATCATGCAAGGGCATGAACACCAAGAAGCAGGGATCGTCCTATCCGGTTTGGCTCAATGGATAGAGTGTCAGCCTGTGGACTGAAGGGTCCCAGGTTTGATTACGGTCAAGGGCACATGCTTGGTTGCAGGCTTAATCCCCAGTAGGGGTTGTGCAGGAGGCAGCCAATCAATGATTCTCTCTCATCATTGATGTTTCGATCTCTCTCTTCCTTCCTCTCCCTAAAAATCAATAAAAAAAAATATTTTAAAAAAAAGAAGCAGCAGGAATCATCAGAGTCAACTTTAAGTTTTTCTATTGTAGATCCATGTCATCACCATTATGCTCCTTCCTCCCAGGCCAATGATTCCACCACAAGTTAGTGAATAATGGGAGTTACCAGATGCCTTGTATCCGCCTGGTTTTCTACAAGTTGCAGTGTCACTCACATTTCCATTGCCTGGGCCCAAAGGAAAGGAAGGTAGAGCTAGTAGAAGACGTATACATCTGTGCAGTATTCATCAGAGATTCTAGAAATGGGGCTGTCAGAGCTGAAAAGAACTTCAGAGACTATTCAATCTCATCTCTGGGTTTATGGATGAGAAGACGAAGGCTATGAAAGCTCATGTGCCATGGCCAAGAGCCCACAAAGGAAGTCGGGGGCCAGTGCTCTTTCCGCTCTCTCTGCTCCTCCTCAAGAGCAGAGAGTTAGCTCAAGCATAAGAATCACAAAGGACTCTTGTTAAAAACCTACATTTCTGGACCCTACCCCAGACTTGATAAATCAGAATCTCCAGGGTAGAAGAGCCTAAGAATTTGTATTTTAGCCAAGCTTCTCCAGGTTATTCTGATTAAGCAAATCTGGAAAACCCTGCTTTCACTTCATCCCATTGTTTGATCACTTATTTATTGAGCATCTTCTCTATGCCAACTTCCAGGAAAGATGCTAGAGATATAGCCATGATGGAGACAGACACAGTTCCTACTCTCATGATCACCACCTAGAAAGGAAGAGAGGCATTGATAGAGAAATTCTAAGTATGAAGTGTGTTGAGTAAAGTACTAAATAACATGAAAAGGCAGCTACCCTGATCTGGGGGACCTGAGGAAATTACATTAAGCTGTACCCTACAAAAGGGTATGAAAGTAGGGAACAGGGCAGGCAGGATAAAAGCATTCCAGGAGGGTCACAGCAAGTCCAAAGGATCTAAGGCAAGAGCATCGAGTAAGATCCCACCAGGATGTGGGTGGTAAGATGAAAAAGACGAACCCAGACAATCCGAACTTATGCCTCCATAAAGGCCCCAGGGACCATGCTGGCAATCTATAGAATCCCACTAGGTATGGAAGTCTGCACCCCAGTGAGTGGGCAGCCTCTGAAGAATGTCAGCCGCATTGGTAAATCTCTCCAAAGCTGATTTACAGTCAGCATCAACACCATGACGGATGATGTTTTTATTTCACATGTCCCTGGTGCTCTACTTGACACGGCCTTGGGGAGCTTTGCAAAGAAAAGCATATTTGCTAAGACATTTTGACTGAGAAGACACTGTCAAACCAAAAAAAAAAAAAAAAGGAAGAAAAGAAAAACAGCCACAGGAGTGGCTTTAGCTCAACAAAGTGAATGGCAGTGGGAAAAGGCAATTTTTGTGTGGTCAAGAGAGGGCAACAAAGCCTTAAGGGATTTCCTTATGTGATGCTCTGAGTTCACACCTCTGAACTCTGGACCTACGCACACAGTGATTTCCTGCCAGAGAGATATAAGTGGTCTCTCGAGTGTGACAGAAGAAGCAATTATATTTCTGGTCAAACTGGGTGAAGAAATTCTATGTCTATCATTATTCAGACTTCATATTCTTCAAGAAGAGATATTTTCCAAACCCTGTGGAGTTTTGTCCACAGAAAAAATACTGCACAGAGAGGTTTGATGAGCAAATTTGAATTATTAGCAGAGGTTACTAAAGATAGGAAAAGGAGAGAGGGGGGAGAAGGGACGGGGAAATTTTACTTATTTTATACTAGGGGCCTGGTGCATGAAATTCATGCATGGAGGAGTTTGGGGGTCCCTCAGCCCAGCCTTTCCCCTCTCACTGTCTAGAACCCTTTAGTGGATGTCTTATGATGGCCCAGTCTGGTAGGCGCCTTGTGTGTGTGTGTGTGTGTGTGTGTGTGTGTGTGACCACTGAGGCTTGGAGCAGCCCTCCTGTGTGTGTCTATCTGCTGGGGACCTGCCCCCAGGCACACCTTGGAGGCTTGGAGCAGGCATCCCCCTGTGTTGATCTCTCAGAATCCTGCCATCACCTGCATGTTGTTCTTTTTTTTGAGCTGTGGCCAGAGCTGGGTGCTGCCTGCCTGCCAAGCTTGCCTACTCCCCATCTTCTTCCAGCTACTGAGAAGCTGGGAAAACCCTGCCTCGGGGTCAAGCCAGCCTTTCCCCGCTCCCCAGTCCCTGCAAGGGGGCTGGGGAGCCACCAAGCCAGCTGCTGGCCCCCACTGCCTTTTTCCCACTCTCCGGTCCCTGGCCAGCCACTCCATGGCTGCCAGCCGCCATCTTGGCTGGGTTAATTTGCATACAGCCACTCTGATAGGCTGGTGGGCATGGCTTTGGCTGGTGGGCGTGGCTTTGGCTGGTGGGCGTGGCTTATGTGTCCCAGAGAAATGATTAATTTCAATATTACACTTTTATTAGAGTAGGTACTTCCTTATTGCTTAAATTTCATGAAAATACTATGCTCTATAATTTAAACTTTCAAAAATATAAACAGTCTAGCCGGTGTTGCTCAATGGTTGAGCACTGACCTATAAACCAAGAGGTCATGGTTCTATTCCTGTTCAGGGCACATGCTCGGTTGCAGGTTCAATCCGCTGTAGGGGGTTTGCAGGAGGCAGTCAATCAATGTTTCTCTCTCATCATTGATATTTCTGTCTCTCATTCTCTCTCACTCTCACTCTCCCTCCCTCTCTAAAATCAATAAAAATGTATATTTTTTAAAAATGCAAACATATTTACTAAAACCCGACCTAATCAATTTGTTCAATTGTTCCAAATTTACTCTGCTCTTAAAGGATACGTGTGATTAACTTAAACCTGCATGTCCCCCATCAGGATGAGCCTGGCTACATTTAAATGCATTGGAAAGCCTAGTCCCAGAAGCCATGGAGATCCTTGGAATTCTGGAGTTGAACAGATGCATGGGGGTGGGATCAGGGGGGGGAGAACAATCTTCCACTCCCTCTTTGCCCTGTCTCTCTCCAGAGCCCCCTTGTCAGAACAGACCCATCTCCCTCCTCTCATTTTAAATCTCCAAGATGTAAAAAATAATTTAGAAAAAAAAAAGTCTCCTGCTTTCAGAAGTCTTGTGATTTGAATAGGAAAATAATGCATGAACATAATCATTTTAAGGCAACATCGTGTGTGGAAAGTGCCACAGACACAAGTACAGAGTGATAAGAAATCAGATGAATGCTTTGTAGCCTTAGACATTTGAATGGATGCCCAGCACCACTGAGGACAGGTCTGGGACCCCTTAGAAACCAGGGAGCAAATGTATTGTGAGAGTCATCATGAGTTTTGTCCCACAGACAATGGACTTTTACCCCCGCACTCTGACCAGTTGAAAGGATAAATGTTAGGCAGACAGAAACCTCGTTTCCAGTCACTGCATATTGTGAAATGTTTTTCCATAAGCTGCGGTGCTTAATTAATACCTAATATAGCTGACTGCCATGGCTGATATGTGATTCGGGTTAAGTAGGGTTCTGTGGGTCATTTAGGAGGGATTTTGGTGTGGTTCTGGGGTATATAACACTAGAAAGGGTAAACAAACACCATGACAGTTTGTCGAAAGCCAAAGCCATGAGCCTTCTGCCCAGATAAAATGAACACACAAGCCAACAAAATTTTGCCGACAATTTTAGGGCTAGTGAACCTCTGCATCCCATCTATTGACTTCCCAGGAGCCCATGGGTGCCCAGATAAAATGGATTTTTGAATCAGACATATATCTGAATCCTGGCCCTCCCACTTTCAGGGTATGGACTTGAACTTCACCTAATTCTGGCAAGGCTCTTCTACAAATCCAAAGTGGTTATAGACCCCAGAGTTATTTTAAGAACAAATTAAAATGAAACTAATATGTAAAGCACTGACACATACATAATAAGTAATCAACAAAGGCGAGTTTCTCTGTAATGACTGTTTGAGAAATGTATTTATTCTTGAATTTCAAGTAACTGACTTAACAATTTCACTTATAAATTAAAAAAAAAATAAAATTAGGGCGCGCAGACCTCTGGAAGGATCCGGCACCGCGTTTGAATTCGAGGGGGAGCCGAGTGGTGCCAGCCTCTGCCCAGACCTTGCTAGGTCGGCTCGGGGAGTCCAGGAGCATGAGTGCGGCGGTGGTGGCAGGGAAGCTGGCGCAGGCCCCGGCCAAACCAGGGAGAGCCGGGGCCCCTGGCGCTTCAGCTCCGGCGTGGGGGTGGGGGGGCTCCAATGTCCTAGTGGACCCACGCACCCGGGCGGCACTATCTGTGGGGCCGCTTTCTGGGGAAGGCGACTTTGCCAAGTGCTTTGAGATCTCACACCAAGGAGGTGTTCGCGGGCAAGATCGTCCAGAAGTCGCTGCTGCTCAAGCCACACCAGAAGGAGAAGATGGCCACGGAGATAACGGAGATATCCATTCACCGCAGCCTCGCCCACCAGCACGTCGTGGGCTTCCACAGCTCTTTCGAGGACAAGGACTTCGTGTTCGTGGTGTTGGAGCTCTGCCGCGGGAGATCTCTCCTGGAACTGCACGAAAAGAGGAAAGCACTGACAGAGCCCGAAGCCCGCTACTGTCGGCAGCAGGTGATCCTTGGCTGCCAGCACCTGCACCGAAACCTCACCGGGACCTCAAGCTCGGCAACCTCTTCCTGAACGAGGACCTGGAGGTGAAAATAGGGGATTTGGGACTGGCAACCAAGGTCAAATATGACGGGGAAAGGAAGAAGACCCTGTGCCGAACTCCTAATTACATAGCTCCCGAGGTGCTGAGCAAGAAAGGGCAGTTTCCAGGTGGATGTGTGGTCCATTGGGTGCATTATGTAAACCTTGTTAGTGGGCACGCCACCTTTTGAGACCTCTTGCCTAAAAGAAACCTCCCTCCGGATCAAGAAAAATGAGTACAGTATTCCCAAGCTCCAGCACATCGATCCTGTGGCCTCCTCCCTCATTCAGAAGATGCTTCAGACTGACCCCACTGCCCGCCCCACCATCCACGAGCTGCTCAGCGACGAGTTTTTTACCTCCGGCTACATCCCCGCCCGACTGCCCATCACCTGCCTCACCATCCCACCCAGGTTTTCCATCGCTCCCAGCAGCATGGTCCCCAGCAGCCAGAAGCCTCTCTTAGTCCTCAATAAAGGTACGGAGAACCCCATGCCTGAGTGGCCCCAAGAGAAAGAGGAGCCTGCAGTGCAGGAGACCAGCGAGGCGGTGGACTGCCGCCTGGGTGACCTGCTGCAGCAGCTGCACAGCGTCAACGCGGCCAAGCCCTCAGAGCGGGGGCTGGTCAGGCAAGAGGAGGCGAGGATCCCGCCTGTAGCCCCATCTTCTGGGTCAGCTTGTGGGTGGATTACTCGGACAAATACGGTCCTGGATACCAACTGTGTGACCACAGCATGGGGGTGCTCTTCAATGACTCCACTCGCCTCATCCTCTACAACGACGGTGACAGCCTGCAGTACATAGAGCATGACGGCACAGAGTCCGACCTCACCGTGAATTCCCATCCCAACTCCTTGACCAACGAGATCGCCTTCCTTAAGTATTTCCGGAAGTACACGCGCGAGCACTTGCTGAAGGCAGGGGCCAACCTTACGCCACGGGAAGGGGACGAGCTGGCCCGGCTGCCCTACGCGCACCTGGTTTCGCACCCGCAGCGCCATCATCCTGCACCTCAGCAAGGGCTGTGTGCAGATCAACTTCTTCCAGGACCACACCAAGCTCATCCTGTGCCTGCTGATGGCCGCTGTGACTTACATCAATGAGAAGGGGGACTTCCACATGTACCACCTGCGCCTCCTGAAGGAGTTTGGCTGCTCCAAGGAGCTGGCCTGCCGGCTCCAATATGCCCGCACCATGGTGGACAAGCTGCTAAGCTTGTGCTCAACCACCACTCACCTGAAGGCCTCCTCGTAGGCCCACCCCCTTGAGACTGGTACCCCCATGACCCCTCCACACCTTGGCCCATTGTGGTCAGCTGCCCTGGCGCTGGTTTTTATAGTGTGTCCCAGCTCTGGGCATGGAGAGAGCCATTACAGATGGGGCTGCTGTGTAAGTTATTTTTTGTACATGTTTGTGTGTGGGTTCTATAGCCCCTTCCTTGCCTCTCACCCACAATGTATGTACAGAATATTGCTGTTGGATTCAAGACTGTCCTTTCCCTGCCTTTATGCACATTAAACACATGAGAGCCTTTTAAAAATAATTATTAATTAATTAATTAATTTAATTAAAAATTCAATTCCACTAGGATAAAGAAGTTTCAAACTCCCATCTTAAATGTACATACCACTTGAATCATGGACAAAGCACAAAGTAAGCACAAAGTAGGGGGGTGCATTTTATGTAAGGGATGAATTACTGAAGACTTGCATGCATCAAAACTTGCATAATCCACAACTAATTTTCCCACTGGAAAAAAAAATATAAAGTATGAAGATGCTGGCACATAAATCTACAACCATTGTAGTATATTTTGCTTTAATGCAGTCTTTTATTTCCTCATCATTATCTATAATATTTCATAAATTGCTCTCTCTCTCTGAAATTAACAGCATAGTGTATCATAGCATGTGTTTGTCTCAGTAGTTGTTTTTACCTTCCTTTTCAGTTAGTGGTTTTCAGGAATATTTTTTAGAACTAGCACCAACATCAGTACCACCCATTAATAGGTCATGCCTGGCTGATGTTGCTCAGAGGATGAGTGTCAAACTATGAACCAGGAGTTTAGGTTTGATTCCAGTCAGGTCTCATATCTAGGTGGCAGGCTCAATTCCCAGTGTGGGGTGTGCAGGAGGCAGCCAATTAATGATTCTCTTTCATTGATGTCTCTATCTCTCTCTCCTTTCTTCTCTAAAATCAATAAAAAATATATTTTAAAAAATTGATTCATGTATGATATTTTATGATTACAAAAAAAGAGATTTATACTAATAGTAAATATTCAGATAAAGTCACAAGAGTAACCAACACCACCTGCAGAAGTTCCTGTTCAGACAAAGCCTGATGGGATGTCCACTTATAGCACTACAATGGGCCACCATGAAGCAGAAGATAAGTGCACCTACCATTTCAACAAGCTGCCAGTTAAGCTTTAAAATGATATAATTCTTGATCATTTTGATTTGAAATATTTTCATTATTTCATGTGTACATAGGTGAAATGTTATTGCTATTTCACAGACATGCTTTCAGATGTACATAAAATGTGACTATGAAGAACCTGAAATAAGAACAAAGCAAATGCATCAGCATGGATGGAACTGGAGAACATTATGCTAAGTGAAATAAGCCAATCAATGAAAGAAAAATACCACATGACATCACTCATCTATGGATAATAAAGACCATTATAAACTGATAAACAAAAATTAGATACAGAAGCAGAGCAGCATCAAACAGACTGTCAAACTACAGCAGGAAGGCCAGGGAGGGTTGGGGGAGGGGAAAAAGATCAACCAAAGGACTTTTATGCATCCACATAAGCATAACCAATGGACAC
>PVJC01040485.1:0-15762 GCA_004026665.1 Murina feae
CTCAGTGGATGTCCTATGATGGCCCCAGTCTGCCAGGCGCCTTTTGTGTGTGTGTGTGTGTGTGTGGCCACTGGGGACCTGCCCCCAGCCGCATCTGAGGCTCGGAGCAGTCCTCCTGTGTGTGTCTACCTGCTGGGGGCCTGCCCCCAGGCACACCGTGGAGGCTTGGAGCAGGCACCCCCTCTATGTTGATCTCTCAAGACTCTTGCCCTCCCCTGCATGTTGTTCTCTTTTTTGAGCGTGGCCAGGGCTGGGTGCGGCCTGCCTCCCAAGCTTGCCTATTGCCCATCTTCCTCCAGCCACCAGAAAGCAAGGAAAACCCCCCCTCGTGGTCAGGCCAGCCTTTTCCTGCTCCCTGATCCCCGGAAGGGACCTGGGAAGCCGCCAAGCAGGCTGCCAACTCTTTCCCACTCACTCGTCCCCTGCTGCCTTCCTTTCCCACTTCCCGGTGCCGCCAAAGGGTCTGGGGAGCTGCCAAGCAGGACCCTGCCCCCTGCAGCCTTGCTTTCCCGCTCCCCGATGCCCCTCAAAGGACCTGGGCAGCCACTGAGCAGGCCGAGACCCCCCCCTGCCACCTCTTACCTGCTTCCCGGTGCCCTCCAACCCTGCCGCCTCTTTCCTACTCACGGGTCCTGGGTCCTGCGCTGTCCCGCCCTGCAGCCGCTCTGTGCACTCGGGAGGTCCCTCAGCCCGGCCTGTGCCCTCTCACAGTCTGGGAGCCCTCTGAGGATGTCCACCTGCTGGCATGCCTGACCAGCCTGGGTGAGGGGCTTTAAGCCTGCCCACAGCTCCCATTGACCCAACGTCCCAGCAAGGCTGGCTGGACGCAGGTTACTGTGATTTATCTCCTATAATTGATGCTGTTCCTTGAAGGCCTGGGGTTATCTTCTATAATTGATACACTGTTCCTTTAAGGCGGCCTTCTAACTAAGGAAGCCTCCTCTGCTTCACCTCGCAGCGTCTATAATGAAACAATTGTTACTTTTACTGGTGAGGCCCGGGCTGCTCTTTCCTTCAGCTCCGAGGATTCTATGATTGTTACATTGTTTCAAAGCTGTGTTTTGCTAGAGCCAGTTTAATCGGAGCTGAGCTGAGGGGCGAAGCTTCACTTTCGCTCCTGCCGCAATGGAAAGGGCTGTTTACTCAGGTCCGTGAGTGGCGGCCGCCATGTTGGCTGGGCTAATTTGCATACAGCTGCTCTGATTGGCTGGTGGGCGTGGCTTACCCTGTCTTGGAGAAACGGTTAATTTTGATATTTCGCTTTTATAGAGTAGATTATATATCAAAACTAACAAAAATCGGTAACTTCGAACCTAATCATCAGGGGTTTTCTCCCTCAGAATTCTTTAAAAACCAGCCATAGGTTGGTTTGCCCTTTTCCATCATAACCTGGCTGCTGCCAGCACTGGCAGTCACTGCCCAATACTTTCCCTTTGCAAAGGTCTCAGAGAAGACTGAGGACAAATTTTGAATGTTTACATAAACAATTAAAATAGAAAATATAACATATGGCAATAAATGAAGCTAAGTTATATAATATCTCCTATTTAGAATTTAAAACAAACAAAAAAAGAGGTAAGGAGAATAAAAATATATACGTTCCGTAAAAGTAAATAGCAGATAGCAAGGATTATTTTTCTCCAAAATTACTTATAAGCTATTCATCTAGTCACCACAGATTAACTCCAATCACTTAAACCTTATACACTTACATTACTTCAAAATGATAATTGGGGTTTATAATAATGACCTTGAATTGTTTTATGGTCCTGGAATATTTTCAGAATCTTCAAAGAAAGATTAAAGCATTATACATGGATATGCAGCCACTCGCCCTTCTCAGAACATTCATTTATTGCTGTACATGATACTCACAGAGTTAATCTTACTTATACACAAACTATGTGGACAAACACCCTGTCTGAGGCAAAATGACAGGACCAAGTGAATAAAAGGAGAAGTAAATACATAGGGAGGACCCTTAACTGCAGGGGTGAGTATAGAAATACCCTAACCTTTTCTACATGATGTAACTGGCCAAGAAATCAGATGATCATTTCTTCAAACCTTTTCCTGGCTGTGAGGTTTTCATTCTTGTGGCGTTTAAGTATCACTTCCTTGAAATGATAAAGATGAAGACAGTGTTACACTAGCCGGTTTGGCTCAGTGGACAGTGTCAGCCTGTGGACCGAAGGGTTCCAGGTTAGATTCCGGTCAAGGGCACGTGCCTTGGTTGCAGGCTTCTCCTGGGCCTGGGCCCTGGAAAGGGCTTGTGTAGGAGGCAGCCAGTCCGTGTGTTCCTCTCGCATCAGTGTTTCTCTCTGTCTTCCTTCTCTTTTCTACTCTCACTAAAAATCAATGGGAGAATATCCTCAGGTGAGAATTAACAAAACAAACAAACAAACAACAAAGACAGTGTTTTACTGCCCTTCACTATCTATACCTGGCAGAGATTAGCAGACATACCTCAACCCTTGCGCTCTGCACTTACCCATAATTCATTTGTAAGAAACAGGTGTGTTTGAATTGAGTGACATCTTGCTCTTAAAGCCTGTGAGAAGCGGTGAATCTGACCAAAGGCTCTCCACTTCCATAGTCTTCCTAATTCTAACCTATGGTACCAGCCCAGGACATGGAAGGAAGGCAGGAGAGGGGTCAGGGCTCCTGCTCTTAGTTCCTTACCCTTCCACTGTGGAAGGAAATTTCCAGTAAGGAGGGGGGCCAGAGTTTGGACTGCTTCTCTTGAACTGTGATCCCAAACAGATTCCTCTGAGGGTTCTTCCTCTTGCTACACCTCATGGATACTCTTCAGAAATGGACATGGAAGCTTCACTAATAGACATGGGCCAATCTCCTTAAGTGATTTGGTGAGGCAAGAGATGGGAAGGTGAATGGATACACAGACGGACAGAAAACCAATGACTGACAAAACTGACTAGAGATATGAACCACCTACCCAAGGCTCAAAAGTTTTGAAAGACCTGAGACCTATGTCAAAGCAAGAATTGCCTTGGAGGAACTCACTATTCTGTGAACACCTGCCTCCGACCTGCCTGAATTCATACTTCTGACCCTGCCTTTTTACCATTTTGGTTTTTTCTGCGTATTCATATTCTCTGATCCTACACTGCCCAGGCCATGGTGTTGAATACACACCAGTTGTCCTGCTTCAAAACAGAGCTGATTTGTGTTTAAATATTATATTTAATTTGTTAATAACACATTAATCATCTATCACTATTTCTCATATTTTTTTTTCTTTGGGAGACAAAAGCAGTGTTTTGTTACAAGGTGAAACTCTCTTTTATGCTAGAGTTCTGATGGGAGTTTACTATAAGTGGAAATTCTATTGCATATGATATTGACTATAAATCAGTGAAATATATTCTAGAACTATTAATATTGTTCTAAAGAAAATATATTATTTTAAATTAACTTTTTTTACATGATTATCAAAAGTAAAGAATAATGAAGCAATGTAGTAGTCAAAGACATAATTCAAATTGAGGGTCCCCTATGAGATATCCACAACAAAAGGGAAAAATTATCACAAGATGTTTGTATTTTCATAATAAATAGAAAGACTATGTTAAAATAATACAATAATTAAAAATAATTATTGTATTAAAATTTAAGTGATTATTCCCACCACCTGGGCATAAAAGTTTTACATCCTCTTTTAAATTTTTTTTATGTTGTGTCTGATACAAGTAATTTATGTTAAATAATATTTAAGCACAAGGCATACAAACAAAATGAACATCATGAAATGACCACCCAGGTGAAGAATTAGAACATTATTAAAACCAGTAGAGGCTGGTACACAAAATTCATGTATAGGGGATGTGTGTGTCCCTTAGCCCAGCCTGCACCCTCTCCAATCTGAGACCCCTCGAAGGATGTCCAACTGCCTGTTTCGGCCTGATCCCACTGGGCAGTCAGACATCCCTCTCACAATCCAGGAATGTTGGCTCTCAACCACTTGCCTGCCAGTCTGTTCACCCCTAACTGCCCTCTCTTGCCAGCTTGGTCACCCCCAACTGCCCTTCCCTACAGGCCTGGTCACCCCCAACTGCCCTCCCCTGCAGGCCTGATTGCCCCTACCTGCCCTCCTTTTCAAGCCTGGTCCCTCCCAACTGCCCTCCCCTGCTGGCCTGATCACCTACAACTTCACTTCCTTGCTGGCCATCTTTTGGTGGCCATCTTGTGTGTTGGAATGATGGTCAATTTGCATATTACTCTTTTTATTAAATAGGACTAGAGACCTGGTGCACAAAACTTTGTGCACTGGGGGGGGGGGGTCCCTCATCCCAGCCGGTGACCTCTAGCAGTCTTGGACACCTCGGGGGATGTCCACCTGCTGGCGAGCCTGGCCAGCCTGGGTGAGGGATAATGGCAGTTTTCAGGCTGCCCACAGCCCCTTCAGGGTTCAGGTCCCTATTGGGGTGCCTGGCCAGCCTGGGTGAGGGGCAGAGGGCCGTTTCAGGTTGCCCACAGCCCTTTCAGGGTTCGGGTCCCTACTGGGGTGCCTGGCTGCAAGCAGGTATCTGGGATTTATTTAACTTCTATAATTGAAACTTTATTGCCTTGGCACCCCCCCCACCCCCCTGCTCGAAGCCTGGGTTGCCCCTGGCAACCCAAGGTCCCAACCGGGCAGGTATCTGGGGTTTGTTTATCTTGTATAATTGAAACTTTGTAGCCTCGATTAGAGCTCAGGGCCCTCTGGGTCCTGGCTTCCTCCATTTCCCGGGGCAACTCCAGCTCCATGGCCACCGCCATCTTAGTTGAGTTAATTTGCATATTTGCTCCTGATTGGTTGGTGGGCGTGGCTTTGGCATGGCTTGTGGGTGTAACAGAGTGAGGATTAATCTGCATAGTACTCTTACTAGATTAGATTGCCTCTACCTGTAGGTCCTTCCTTTCCTATATCCTGGGGTCCCTGTCCCAGAGGCAATCACTGTCCTTAATCTAGTGGTATCATTGGCTCACTGTCCCCACATGTGCAGAGGTATGTCCTGTTTCCCTTGGATATGTACCTATGAATGGAGAGAATGGCATTCTGTCTATTGTATAAGGTAGGGATCTGATTTCATTTTTTTCATATGAATAACTTATTGTCTTGGCACAATTTGTAGACTGGTTCATCATTTACCCACTACACTGTGATGCCAGATCTGTCCATGTGAGCCAGTTTCTAGACTCTACATTTCCTTCCATTAGTCAAGTTTTTCTATTCTCTATGACAGCGATTTTCAACTGGTGTGTCGTAAGACTTTTTAAAACATACAGTTCCTGACTATGTAATCAGGGGTGCTCACCTCTTTTCCCTTAGATTGTCGAGTAAAAAAAAATGACAGTCTTGCCCTAACTGGTTTGGCTCAGAGGATAGAGAGTCAGCTTGCGGACTGAAGGATCCCAGGTTAAATTCCGGTCAAGGGCATGTACCTTGGTTGTGGCACATCCCCAGTGGGAGGTGTGCAGGAGGCAGCTGATCGATGTTTCTCTTTCATCAATGTTTCTAACTCTCTATCCCTCTCCCTTCCTTTTTGTAAAAAATCAATAAAATATATTAAAAAATAATGACAATCTAAGGGAAACACAACAATAGCCGTCCTGTGTGAATGCCCTATCATTGCATCTTATTGGTCACATTGCATAATAAGGTTGAATCTGATTGGTTAATTCTGGGTACCACAGATGCTATAGGCACTTGATTTTTATAAAAATCACATTGGGGCATAAAGGGTAGGTAATTACTATTATTTTTAGTAAATCAAAATTACACCTATATTTAATCAGATCGGTAACTGATACAGCACTTTTTGATGTGCTGCAGAATTTTAGTAATTAATTTATGTGTGCCATGAGATGAAAAAGGCTGAAAATCACTGTGACACAATTACACTGGGTTAATTTTAGTGACATTATTTTAGGTTCTAATATGTGGTATGGAATGTCATGCCACCTGTCTCTCCTCCTTTAGGAATCTCATGGTACTGTGTTTGTCCCTGTACACTTTAGATTTGGTTTGTCAAGTTTCTTGAACGCTCTTGTTGAAATTTTACTTGAACGCGCATTTCTTGATGCTGTAAGTCATTTGGGGAAGAACTGATGAGTTGAGACTTTCTGACACCCTGACACATCTCTCAGTTATTAGATCTTCTTTACTGTCTTTCTAAAAGGCCTATAGAGTGCTGCGCATCTTTTGGTAGACATTTCTGAGAATCCGGTATTGTCATAGTTGTGAATGGCGTTTGATCATTTTTTGCTAGTGTGTAAAAATTACAAATGATTTTTTAACATTGATATTTTATTCAGACCCTTTTTTAACTCCTTTATTATTTCAAATAATTTATATATACATTTTGCATTTTCTCTGTACACAATACCAACATCCATGATTAAAAACAGTTTTGCTTTTTGTATTTTTGGTCATAGAGTTATGCATGTAAGTAGTGGTAGTAAATATTCTTTTCTTCTTCTTGATTTTAAAAGGGCTATTTAAAACTTCACAATAAATAATGAAAACAACATGCTGAGATTTTGCTAACTACCTTTTATGTGGTTAAGAATGGTCTCTTGTATTCCCTATTTTGCTAGGAGTTTTTGTCTTGGAATTTTATCAAATGGTTTTCTGTGTATTGAGATAATCATAAGGCTTCTTTTAATACTTTAATGGAGTAAATCATATTATAGGTTATTTTCAAACATTACACCAATATTATGTCCTTTCCAATTCTTTCATGATGTATTATCACTGGATTCAATTTGCTAATAATTGTTGAGGTTGACCAAAGATTTTTCTTTTTTGAAGATTTTTTTAATTGATGTTATGCTAACCTCATCATTTGAGTTGTGGAATAATGCTTTTTTTATTCTCTGAAAGAATTAGTATCAGAGTGAATTATTTGTTTCTTAAATACTTGGTGGAACTGGCCAAGAAAGCCATCTGGCCTTGATATTTCATTTCTGGAAAGATTCTTGACTACTATTTAAATGTTTCTAATGGTTATAGGATGACTCACATTTTCCACATTTTTCTAGTCAGTTTTGGTAGATTTTTATAGCTTAGAGATTTTCTTTTTCATTTAAATTCAATATTTATTGGCATTTATAGATTTCAGTAAATGGTAAGCTGCCCTAATATTCTGTGCTACTTGATGATTACAATTTTATACTTTATTGGACTTGGTTTGCTCATTTCTATCTGTGGCATAAGTGAGTTGATCTATAATTTTTATTTTTCTTTGTATTTGTCATCCTTCAGTATCAATATTATAACTTCTGAAATAGTCTGAGAATGTATTTATCTTTCTCCATTCTTTGGGAAAGTTTATAAAAGACTAGAATTATCTGTCTCTTGGGGGATCTTTTTTAGAACTCACCTATAAAATTATTTGAGTTTAATGTTTACTTTGTGGGAATATTTTAAACTATTTTTTCATTTTCTTCAATTTGTTTAGTTGTTTTACTTCTTTTGACATTTTATATTTTCATAGGGATCTATTTCACTTAGGTTCTTCAATTATTGGCATAATATTCCTATGGTACTATCTTATTATCTTTTTAATCTATGATGGATCTATAGTATCCCCTTTTAAAATTTAATATTAAAATTTTATTTTAATTTATTTTACTTTGTCATTATATTACTTTCCTAGATAATACTACCATAAGTTTATTTTTAGCCCTAATATTAATTTGTGCTTTCTCTCTTGTTTTTAACAGTCTTACCAGAAATTGTTCTATATTATCAATGTCTTAAAGTGGTTGTCTTCTTTTTTAAAAATTAGACTTTTAAAAGCACATAACATTATAGGGCTACATATTTCCTTTGCTTGGTTCCACCCTTCAGGATTTGATAAGTTATATTGTCTGCTTTATAATTATTCTGTTCACTATTTCTGTGTATTTTTGCTTCTCCTCAGTTCTGGAAAATTCTCAGTCGCTATAGTTTTATATCTTCCCCCTGTCTTTTCTCCTTCTGGAACTCTAGACATGTAATAGATCTTCTTATTTTACCTTTCATAACTTTAAACATCTCACAGTTTTTATCCTTGTTATTACTGTGCTGCATTATGGGTGGTTTATAAAAACCTCTCTTCTGGTTCACCACTTCTTGCTTCTGCAATATTGCAACTTAACTCATTTATTCTACCTTTTATACAAAAAATTCTTTGCTGCAAATTGTGTTTGGTTCTTGCTAAAATCTGGTCATTTTTGTTTAATCTCTCCTGATTTATTTATTTATGATTCCATCCTTTGTTTCTTTAAGTGTTTAATACATGTTTCTTTTATATGCTTTTTCTAATAATTCTGATATCTGAAGTGCTGGCCAGGGGAATCTGTTGTGTTGGCTCTTATCAGTGGTGGTTTTCTTCTGTGTTTAGTAATTTTTTAATATGATCTCATTTCTGGTTTATCTTAATTTATGGGAAACTTGGAGACATTCAACTGTAGGAGTTTTTCTGAGAAGGGCATTTGTTTTAGCTACAGGTGGGCATTCATAACACTACCGACCTGGAACCACTTTAGCCTCTTACGGGCTCACTGACTTAAACCATGGCATCATGTTCACCCCATATTCCTTCCCCTGAAGGTGCAATGCAAATAAGGGCATTTGCCCCCAAATACCTTGCCTTCTGACTGTGCTTACTGCTCTTCCTGTTTTCGAGACGTGCAGTTGTACATGTGTGTGATTTTTGTTTTGTTTTTCCCTTTGGATATTTCTCTTTCTATGAGCAGAGAAAGAGGAAGAATTATATTTCTATGGCATCTAGTTATTTCATATCATGAGGGCCTCTCAGAATATCTGGCCTGCCAAACTGCTTGACTTTTATGACTTTCCTATTCATAGCCTCTGTCCACTTTTTCATTTTTCAAAACAAGGTTATTGCTGACATGGAGGCCCAAGTTCACAAGCTGAGAGAAGAGCTGATTAACGTGAACACACAGCGGAAGCAGCAGCTGGTAGAACTCGGTCTTCTCCGTGAAGAGGAGAAGCAAAGGGCTGCCAGAGACCATGAGGCTACTGTCAGCAAACTGAAGGCTGAATCAGAGAAGATGAAAATAGAGCTGAGAAAGACTCATGCAGCTGAAACAGAGATGACGCTGGAAAAGGTAAGGTATCTACCTCAGTGTTTTATAGACAAGTGAAACTCATGGCTGCCACCCTCACATTTCATCTCTGGAAGGTGGGGACAGAGAATTACTCTTCAAATTGTTCAAATGAGCAATTTAAGTATCTTTTTGTATGTCTAAGCACCACTAAAATCAGATAGGGAGTTTCCTAACTTTTTTTGTTGACTTTCTTTGAAGTAATTGCATAGAATATCCCATTCTATATCAATTAAATATACACTGTGATAAAACAGTGTTATAATATTGTCAAATATTATACTGGTTAGGAATGCTAGGGCTGTAGCCCTGAATTTTCTTGAGTCTGTCAGATATTTTCCAGATTGTCTAATAATTATTTCTAAATATTACAGTTTTTAGAAGTGTAGCATGCATGATGGCATATTTTCCTTGATTGGGAAAAGATTTAAAATTATATATTTTTGAAATAAATGTCAGGATAACATCAACATATTTGGAGTTGACTTATCTTCCAGGAACAATCTCAAATATTCTTTCTTTTGATGTTTTGGAAAAATGTAAATCTTTTAATCGGGTAGTAAATGTGAATTATTCTAAGCATAACAAATGTAAATTGTCCCTTGAGTTTCTTAAGACCAATCTATACCTTTGGATAAAGAACTTGAAAAGTGTAGCTGAAGAATCTTCTAATTGTGTTAAATTTTCCTCTTTGTCTTTAAATAATTTTAAACCTTCATAGTGTATACAACACCATGCTAGGCACTGCTCCATCGCTGTTACATGGAGCGAGAACCCAAGGTGCTTACTTTGTAATAGCTAATTTTATCTGAGTCACATTTCAACCAGCTTTGCCCTTGGCAGCATAGCTCTGAGCCAAGAAATATATAGGAAAAAGTCTCTAAAGAGGTGGGAGGGAGCCTGGCTTCTGGGAGGAATAGCAAGAAGGCCAATGTGGCTGGAAATGATGATGGAGGAGGAGCACGAGGTGGAGGTGGAGAAGGATGAAGGAGGAGATGAGGTTAAGGACAAAACCTCAGAGGTGGACCAGGTCCTGTAGGTGTGTCTCGGCCTTTGAAAGGGCTTTGCTTTGACTCTCCTTGAGTAGAGACGGCTTGACAGGTTTTGAGCAGAGGTGTGACATCTGATTCACCTTTGAAAGGATCTCTGTCTGCTAATGCTGAGAATGGCTGAAATGAGGGCAAAGAAGGAAGTAGGGAGACTACTTTAAAAGCTATTTCAAGAATTTAGACAAGAAATGATAGAGGCTTGGGCCTAGGCAGTAGCAGTGAGGGTGGTAAAAACTGATCAGATTTAGATAATGTTATGAAGGTACATCTGGCCAGATTTCTTGTTGGCTCAGATGTGGGGAAGGGGAAGTGGAAACAGAGGGACAGAGAGCAGTTGAGAATGTCTCCAAGGTGACAGGCTAGAGCCAGTGGGCACAGGAGTGACCCTTCGCCGACGGGAGGAAGACTGCAGGAACGGGTGGGGCGTTTGGGATGTGTTCCAGTTGAGATGCCATTTATCTATCCAAGTGAGGATGTTAGTGATGATTCCATCAAAGCAATACAAAATGATAGCATTTCGATGCTAAAATATACAGTTTCAGGAAGTAGGGATATTTCCTGCTGTGGAATAGCTTTAGCCCTCTGATAATAGGCAGTAAAAGTGGGACTAATGGAGAGTGAAAGTGATGTCGCAGGGACCTTTCTACACATACCTCTACTTGACTTCAGTTCAAAATAATTCTAAGTAAATGGTCTGAATGGCACAGATACCAGTGCAGCTCAATTTAAGAAATTTGGACATACCAAAGCCAGACTCATAAAACATACAATTCAGCCCAGCTGGCTGGGCTCAGTGGTTGAGCATCGACCTATGGACCAGGAGATCAAGGTTTGATTCCCAGTCAGGGCACACATCCTGGTTTTGGGCTTGATTCCCCAGTGTGGGGCGTGCAGGAGGCAGCCAATCAGTGATTCTCTATCATCATTGATGTTTCTCTCTCTCTCTCTCTCTCTCTCTCTCTCTCTCTCTCTCTCTCTCCCCCCCCCCACCTTCTTCCCTCCTCTCTGAAATCAATAAAAATATATATTTTAAAAAACATACAATTTAGGCCTTGATTTTTCTGTATTGTATATTCACATTTTAAATGTGTTTTTTTTAAATCAATAACATTTTTCAAGTATAGATTTATATGTATTACTACTTGATAACAAAAGCATAGAAACCCTGGGTAATTCATTTGGCAAATATTTCTGGAAGATTTCCTATATCCCAGAAAGACATTATCCCAAGCACTGCGGGGACCCACAGAAAAAAGGAAAAAGTGGCACTGTCTTCAAGTAGATTCCAAAAAGCAGCAACTGCAACACATACACACACAATTGTAATGCGAGGTAGAGTTTGGATTAGGGGAGAATTCTTTTCTGTTAAGGTAATCAGGGAAGAATAACTGAAAAAGACGTCCCTTGAATTAAGCATAAGTAGATGTGTAAGATGGCATTCTAAGCCAAAGGAACAACCACAGCAGGAGCAAACATGTCATAGCGGTCAGTCAAGCAGAGTGGTTGTGATGGGGCTAAGAGACAGCTAGGAATCATTGCAAGTCTCCAAAGCTGTGGTAAGCCTATGGCCACATGAAGATTTTGAGGAAATGAAGTGTTAATAGCCAAGTGATTCTTAGGAAAATCTGTCAGTATTGGCAAGCTGCCACAGCATGGAAGTAGTTGGTGGGGACCAGATTAATTCATACTAGAGGTCCCTGAGGACACATTAGAGGTGAACGAAGGTAGTGAACATACAGCAGTGAGGATGAGGAGACATGCTTGAGAAGCATCTCAGAGATGGCATTGATTAGAATGGTTAAGTATAAATCAACCCTTAATCCATTGGGAATGAAAGATAATTTTCTGGTTTCAGGAAGAAAAGATGAATTCAGTTATGGACATGTTGAGTTGGAAGTCCCATCACTACCTCTAGCTGTGATGTTCATTTGCTATTGAAGAACATTTGTGGGGAATCACAGGAGAAGGCAGGACCAGAAAACCCTCTCTGTAGGAGTCACCTACCAAGAGGACCTGTTCAGGAGGGGAAATAGAAAACAGTGGTGAATAAAGAGCTTCAGTTAAGAGTCTGGGAGGAAATAGTCAAATAAGGGTCATCAAGGTAAAAGGAATATGAGAAGAATGAATTTTCATGGAAATAAAGGAAGAGAATATTTAGAAAGGAGTATTGTCAAGAATGTGACAGAAAATCAGGAGGGAAGGTCACAGGATTTGAAACTGAAGTCATTGATGATCTTGGACAAAGCACTGAAATTGATAGTGTGGATAGAAACATAGTTGCAAAAGGTAAGCCAGAGAGTAGAGAGGAAGAGGGGATTCATGAATACTCTATTGTTGTTTTTTTTGAAAATCTGATAGTAAAAGGGAGATGGAGTCCCACAGAGCAACAGGAGTTAAGGAGAATATCTTTTTAGGCTGAAAATGTCTTAGAATACAGAAGAAAGAACTGATGGAGAGGAAGAGCTTAATGATGCAAAGAACCATGGGTAATTGATCTGAGAGATGAGGGTCTGAATGAAATTACCAGCTCAGGTCAACCCTCTCTCCTTGGCTACAAGGATCCAGCCACAGAAGACGTTGGTCTGTTTCTGGACCTACCTTGCACTCTCCTGCCTCCAGGTCTTTGCATCTGCCATCCTCTTCCTAGAATGTTCTTCTCCATGATTTTCCATGGAAAATCAGTCTGCACTTCTCAGTGTCCTTCCCTGACCTCTGTATCTCAAGTCTTGCCTACTTTTACTTTTTCTCATTGTCTTCAAGGCTCATCTCACTATCTAAAATAATCTTTTAATTTTTTCACATATTTATTTTCTATTTATCCCATTGGGACATAAGCTGCATTAGCAGGACTTGTCTATCTTGTTCATTTCTGTCCTGCTAGTGTCTGAAAGACACTAGCACATGGCAGCCTGGCAGTGTAAGCCTGCAAGGACAGAATGCCCTGAACTGAATGGAGAACAGAAGTCATACAAGAAGCCAGAAATGGGGTTGAGCACAGTAATCTTAACTGACGTGGATAAAGGTGTATCAGAATGCGGGGGCTTGGCAGAGAAAGTCTAGAGCCCTGCGTGTGCTGGTGGTTACCACCGTGAGTGTTTTTCTTGCTGGGTTGATGAAATGAGCCAACCCCCAAAGTCCATGTGGCAAAATTGTAAGAATTGGGCCCTTGATATGAAGATTAATTTGTATCTTGGGTGATAAATGGTTTTACTTAACTAATAAAAGGAGTTTAGCCATTTCTAAATGCAATGAAGACCTGGACATGGGTGCCCTGGTAATAGTCCTTGTTTAATATTTGTTTCTAAAGTTCCAGGATCATGGGCGGTGCCTGGTTCAAAGTAGGCATTTATAAATTCTGTGCGTGAGTGAAAGAAGGATGCTGCACTGAGAAATCCAGTATAGTCTCTGTGAATGAGAATATGGATAAATAAAAATATTTTATTGATTTACCCAAATTTGATTTTAACCATTATAAATATTTTAGGTAGGGTAAAATTTATCTTTATAGTCAAATATTTATTTGTTTTTTTAGTGTTGCAGTTTCCTCCATCTTAATAAATTAAACACATAGCATCAATCATTTTTTCTAATGTGGTTTGAATTTTTGGTACACAAAATAGACATTTGAATTCTTATAAAAATTTGAATTAGCACTAATAGGTGGTAGGTAATTCTGTTGCTAGACTATTTTGTAATTGTGCATCTTACTTGAATTCTTATTGTACCTTATAAAAGACTTAATATTTTATCATGTTTAAATAAACCTGAAAGTTAAACTATTTTCTAGCATTTCAAAATCCAGTCAGGTCAAGGGGAAAGAAAAAGAGGCATATGTACTATTCTTTGTAATATTTTAAGTAATAATAAAGAAAAAGAAAAAAAATCCAATCAGAATTGAGGGGGTTCTATTTATATACATAAAAGGCTAATATGCAAAGTGTCCCCTCATGAGTTTGACCAGGAAACCAGGAGTTTGATCGCTCGCTATGACATGTGCGGACCACCAGGGTTCAGCGCAGAATGAAGGAGGGCCCCAGCCAGTAGCCAGCAGCCGGCAGCTGGGGAAGGAAAGCCCCGGCAGGCAACTGGAAGGCCCCATTGGCCCTGATCGCCAGCCAGGCTTAGGAACCCTACCCATACATGAATTTCGTGCACTGGGCCTCTAGTTAAGTATAAAATTAAGGTTCAAAGAGGAGAGGAGAATGATGTCAGAATAATAAATAATCTAATTAACACCCCCTGTGGTGTAGTTGTTCCAGCAGCCTTGCATCGTTAAGGTTATAAAAGATTTCCTAAGCCCAGGTCCTCCGTAGGTTCTGCCAGTGGCGATTTAGCCCTAGGTGATATGTTCCATAGCTCTGAGGTAAGAGAAACATGAAATACCTCCCCAAGATAGAAATTCTTGAAATAGGGAATCCCAGAGAATAAATGATTGACATTTGCATCACTAACGCTGCTTTTCTAGTCTTTTCAAATCTTTTCCAACCAAATCAAAACAAGATCCATAAAATATGAACCTTTGAAAAATTAAAGAACAATACTGTTGGTAGTGGGTGTTTTCAGAAAACATTGGTATTTAAAATGTGCCATTGTTTAAGAAATCTATTCAGCTATTTTAAAAATAAATTTTCTTGAAATAGAAGATATTTTAGAAAACATGGAAGAGATGACTGTAAAAGTCTCTTGTTATTAACATCTCCCAGAGAAAAATGGTAGTAATCATTTGACATGAATGTAAAATAGCTGTGTTAACTGAGATCATAATAACTAAACTGTTGTATCTTTTACTTTTTAAAAAGTTATGCTAAGAATATTCCAACGTCATTTGAAATTCTTTGAAAATATAGTTTCATTGTTCCATTTTAGTAATGTAGCATACTTGATTGAGGTGTTCCTTTATTTTTAAGAGTGAAGTTGAATATTTATAACAGATTTGTTTTTCACATTTCATGTTCTGGAGTTGCCAGTTCCCATTCTTGGTCAATTTCTCTTCTGTTGGTATGCTGATGTTTTCCTCATCACCTTTCTATAAACTCATTTTATATTTAGAATGAAAGTCTTATCTCTGTGGCAAATATTTTTTGATATTTACCTTTTAATCTTATCATTTTATTTTATGACACACACAGAAATTTGTTTGCATTTATTTTTTATTTATTTATCTTTATTGTTCAGATTATTACAGTTGTTCCTCTTTTTTCCCCCATAGCTCCCCTCCTCCCATTTCCCACCCCAACCTCTGACCTTGCCCCCCCACTGTCCTCATCCATAGATGTACAATTATTGTCCAGTCTCTTCACGCATCCCCAACACCCTTAACCCCCGAAAATTGTCAGTCCACTCCCTTTCTATGTCTCTGATTCTATTCTATTCACCAGTTTATTCTGTTCATCAGAATTTTTATTCACTTGATTCTTAGATTCACTCATTGATATATATTTGTTGTTCATAATTTTTACTTTCCTTTTTCTTCTTCCTCATTCTCAAAGGATACCTTTCAGCATTTCATATAATACTGGTTGGGTGGTGATGAACTCTTTTAGCTTTTTCTTGTCTGTGAAGCTCTTTATCCGACCCTCAATTCTGAACGATAGCT
>PVJC01040486.1:0-15789 GCA_004026665.1 Murina feae
AAAAAAAAAAGAACAATAAGAATTAATTTAATCTGTGAGATGCCAAATAAAGCTAATTCTTAAATACCTAGAAATTGATAGTTTACAAAGCACTCTAATACATATAATTTTGATACTTTCCGTAACATTGGATCCATCTTATAGATGAAGAGAAAAGGTGGTTTGATTGGGTCCTCCCACTCTTCACGCGGCTGGCCGTGGAGCTGGCCCTCGGGAGCCTCTCTCTGAGGCAACTTCCTTTACTACCACAGAAGCTCCAGTCTCCACGAAGGAAGCAGGAGGGTTACAGAAGGCCCTTCAAGTCCACAGATAACCCGCAGCACTGACTGCTCATTCCAAGAACCTCGCTACTCTGCCCAGACTTCATCAGACATTTCCTTTCTTTTCTTTAACGGAATTCCCACTAAGAAATAACAAATGCAAGAAGAGCAGGCATAGTAGGTTCAGCTGTAAGTGACCAAGATGGTAAACGCACAGTGGCTTGAAAAAGAAGCATCTTTCTTATGTGAAGCCTGGAAGTAGGCCGTGCAGAGCCTTTCCTCAGAGCCTTCTGGGATCTCGTCTCCTTCCAGGTTTTGCTCCACAGGGCCCTCTGCTCATGGCCCAGAATGAAACTTCAGCCACACGTGGACCTTTCCAAACATCAAGACAGGTACAGGGGGCAGAGGGCTAGGGGCAAGGGTCTAAAGTCAGGTGCCTACACACTGCCAGAGTCTTGCCCCCGAGCCGGCTCGAGCTACTAGGAAGGCTGAGAAATGTCGTTTTTATTTGGGATGGCCACATCAGATTAACATTCTAGTACTGTGAACACAGTTAATAAGGGACTAGAAAGTGTGGAAAAGAGGCAAACTCCGTGGCCCAAGTTGACATTAGGAAACCATGATGACCTCATTGGTATCTTGGGAAGGGCATCTGAAATCACTATGTATCCATTCATTCACTTGGTAGATAATCATGAAATAGTCACTGTTGTAGATACTAGTGCTATATCTGGGGGGAAATATTGTGGTGAAGGCAAGAGGAGCTGCTCTTAGAATGGTCAAGGAAGGATCCTCTCAGGGTGACAGTGCAGCTGAAGGGTGTGAGGAAGCGAGCAAAGGAAGATCTGGAGAGAAACATTCTAGGCAAGAGAATGGCAAGTGTCATAGATCGGTTGGTCAATAAAGGTCTTAGGTAGAGCTCCTTCCTTCTCTAAGCTATGTGGCCAGGCCTTCCTGCCAGCCACTCCACTTGGTTCTTACATCCAAACAAGTTTTGTTCTCGGTTAGGAGATGGCCCTGAATGGTAACACTGCAGGTGAGAAGCACTTTACCCCCCATCCCGTGTGCTGACTTTGAAGACCCAGATTTCATCCATATCCTCTGCACTGGTGTATGGTTCGTGCTGGGCACAGGGTATGTCGGTATCACAAACCATAGAGACCCCAGGAGCGTTTCCAGGGATGAGGCAATGGGGACAGGACGCCTCGCCCCGCTGATGGCTTTCCTAGGACACCTCAGGTGCTTTGCGAGTCCCCATCTCAGGGTTGCTCTGTGGCTTTCTGACGGCGTGCTGCGGTTTGCCCAAAGTTCCCTTCTGGTTTTCTAAGGTCAGGACCACGCTCCGGGATAAGCAGGATGTGGTTGCCACTCAGCGTTCGTCGCAGACGTCCTCAGTGCATGGGGGCCGTGGTTAACTCACAGTCTCAGCGGCAGCTGATCCAGCCTCGCCTGCAGAGATACAGTATTCGGGAAAGTTCCATCGAGATCTTGTACCACTGAAATCAGCTCTTTTTCCCCCTAAGAGACAGGGTAGCTACTTCGCAGCAGAGTGAGCTATAGAGTCTCTCTGGAATGCAAAACGCAGGCCTTTGTCTTAGAAGTGAAATATTTGGATAGGGATCATCATGGAGCTCTTTCTGCAGCAAGGCAGGCCTGATAAACAGAGAGAGAGCAGGGAAGGCAGCACAAAGGAGGTAATAATATCTGATTAGCTAAGCAGCTGGCTAACTGGAGGAGAGTTTGTTAAACACCTATCAAGACATCAAAGCAAGACGGAGCCTCTGTAAGCCCGGGCCATTTGTGGAGCCGTCTCTGGAATGGTACCCAGTGTCTCATTTGCTGCTATTTTTTCCCCAGCACCGCTTCTGCACGAAGGGGCCTGGGCTGTGAAACCTAACCCGTGGCTGCCCCTGGCGCTGTTTCCATCGCTGTCATGGCAAGGCCTCGGGGGTGGAGTGGCTGGGTTGGCATTCCGGTCAGCCCAGGAATACTGGACCTCGTGTGAGCAAGTAACCTCGTGCTCCGAGGCCAGCAGGGAAGGAACCTGAGAACTTGATCCCTTTGAGGCCCTCAGAGGATTGCTTCCTCCGAGCCCTTGATCCTGCAGATGACTGGCTTCACATGCACGGCACACCCAAGCCTTGCTGGTTTTCTTTTCCCGCCCAGCACAGATCTATTTGAGGTACCACACTCTCTCTGCCCAAGACAGGACAGGGCTTGGAACACCACGAAAGCCCGGCTCCCTTTAAAGATCAGCTTCTCTACAGCCGAGGGGAGAGTGATCTGACTGTAATGCGAGTCTTCCGTTTGCCTTAGCCCCCTGGTCCCCGGGAGGCCAGGACAGCGGGATGCAACTTCCCTCCGCTGGGCCAGTGCCTGCTGTGGACATGGTGAGCTCCCTTTGAAAACAGGGTGGCAGGAACTTGAGGGCGTGTCTCAGCCTGCAACCTGAGGAGACTCACACTGCTCATGGAGACCCTGGGGATCTGCCCGGGGCACCTGTGCTGGTGGCGAAAGGCCTCCCTCCTCCTCACCTAAGACACGCCCTTGCACATATGCTTGCACACGGAGGAAGCAGGTTCTCGTCTCTGCAGATTAGGGCTTCAAAGCTCTGTTGCTACTGTGACGCTGGCTGCTGCCACCTACCAGACCCTTTGATCCATCCTTGCAGGATCCAGCCCCGTGGGGCTGAAAGCTTTGAACCCCGGGCCAGCAGCCCTCCCACCCCCCCACCCGTGATTCACTCTGAGTTACCTCGCACAACCAAGGCCTGGGGGGGAGGGGTCATTTTTATCTCCCCTAAGTTGTGAGGGGTGCCCATTTCAACATTATCCTATAGGATTGTTAAGAACACCTTGGAAGGAGTTTTGGGGCTGAAAGGCAAAGAATGGCAAACAGAAGCCTGGTGTCTGGGCAGCTTCCTCCTGAGTTTAGCATGGCCAACCCACATGCAGAGAGAGAACAGGAAGAAGCAGAAATTCATTGTGAGGCTGCGCGGAGTCCTATTTGGGTGCAAGGGGAGCGGAGAAACCTGTCACGGATAAAATCCAGCTTTAATGACAGTCCGGAGCCCTGAAGCACAGACATATTGCAGAGCTAATGTATTATTTTGTTTTTGTTTATTCTGCAGAAATGGGGAAATTTCATTTTTTAGTAGAATTACAAGCTCCCCTCTTATTATTCACAGGCCCTAACATGCATGGCTGCCTGAGCCAGAGAGCTCGCTGTGATTTTAATACCAGCTTCTTTGCGAATCTAAACTGGTTTTCCAGCCCGCTCCCGGTGGGTTGCGGGGGTTGTCAAGTGGTGTTGTACACCCCTAAAGCTGCTGCTACTGGGTTTTCAGGGCAGGCCAGGGCCCTTGTGATCTACCTCATTTCTAGGGGCAAAGGGTGGGGTTCATGGTGGTTATCAGAGGGAAGGAGGCATGATGGGGAGGAAGGGGCATGGTCAGCTTTGCAAGTGGCCTTGGAGTTTGTGCTCCCTGGCCATCGACTGCAGTGTCCCCTGCTCTGACTTCCAAGTGTTTGCTGGATGTCCCTTTCAGCCTGCTCCTCAGCCTGGCCTGCATGTGGGTCCTGACCCAGGGCACTCCTCAGACTGTGATTTCACTGGTCTGGGCATGGCTGGGCATTCATTGATTTTTAACTTTCCCCCTTCGCCTGAGTGATCTGGGTGCAGCTCAGGTTTAGAGCCATGGCCCCGAACCCTCATCCTGCCTCAACGTGTGGTTGGTTAGCCGGTGGCTTCCGAGGCTCCAGAGCTTTGCCCCTCACTGACGGGGTGAGCTGGGGCATGGTCATCGAGCTCAGCTTCCTGGGCTGTACGATAGTGCAATCACTGCAGTGCTCATAATGCGTCCCTCCTAGGGTGAGGGATTCCGTTCATTTCCATTCACTGGAAGGCCGCTCTGCGCAGGCGGTTACAGGAACAGGGCCTCAGCGGAGGAAGAGGAGAGCCCAGGGGACCAGCCTTTGCGGGGAAGCGAACAAACTTAGCAAGAGTTGCTGTAATGTCAGATTGATTAGTGCTACAAAGACAAGTGAGGGGGTGGGAGGGAGGACACGTGGCAGGAGACAGTGCCCCTAAAGGACACGTTCAGCCCCTGGCTCTCAGCTGTGTGGCACCTGTGGACAGCCTCCTCCTTGATGGTGTCCTCAGCATTGCATCTCCTGCCCGTCCATCCCTCCAGGTGATGAGATGTCAGTGTGGGGCCCGGTCGCTGTTGGTAAGGTGAATGCAGGCACCTAGCTCTGTGCAGTTTCTCGGTGAGACAGGCTCAGAGAGAAGAGGCAGGAATCCATGTTTCACTGCCCCGCACAGTGGACATGCATGAAACCCCTGCAGCCTGGCAGCCACTGTTCATAGCACAATGGGCAACATAGGAGCACGCCGCGCCTCTTCCCTTAGCCCCACCCCACAGCCACTCCAGTTTGTCCTGCAAATGTCAACAGCACCATTAGCTCTCCCTGAGGGACGGGCACCAGGCTGCTGCTCTGTATACCTCCTCTCCTGTGTCCTCCCTGGGTGAGGTAGGTATTGGATGTTTTTAACCCTAGTGTACATTTGAGGGAGCTGGCGCTTTGCCCTGTTAAAGTTTGCTCCTGGGCACACCAGGCTGCACACAGCCAAGTGGAAACGTCTTTCCTCTTCGCCTGCATTGTTCTCTCTCCTGAGCGATCCAGCATGCGTATTGAAGGCCTACTATGTGCCCAAAACTGGCATTTAATCATTAAATCATTGATCCCCATATCCCTTTCTACTCCCCCTCCTGTCCAACCTATTCTACACACAGGACCCAGTGGAACTTTAAACAAAAAAAAGGAGAAATCAGGTCATGGCATCTTTCTGCTTGAAATATCCTGAGGTTTTCCAAGGATCTTGAATAAATCCAAACCCTGCCCGCATGGCCCCACTCCTGCCTGCCCCTGCACCCTCTTCTCCAGTCTCTCCCCTTTCTCCTTCCATCCCGGCCACTCCTTCCCTCCTCACCAGGACCCGGGCCCTGGCCTTGTCCATCTCCTTTGCTTGCAAAGCTCTCCCTGCAGCTCCTTCTCCACAGCTGGCCCCGCTCTTCTTTCTCACGTGGGACCCTCTCAATTCCACCCTCTATCTCAATGACACTTCCACAACCTGCAGTTCCCATGGATATTTTGTGTACTTGGGTCTCTCAGTCTCCTCTGTGAGAATGTAAACACAGAGTGGCCTCTGTTGTTATTGCTCAGAGCTGCCATTTGACCCCAGGTCGACAGGCACCGTGGCATGCCACCTCACAGTCTGACAGGGGTCTCAGACAAGACAGAAGGGGCGAAATGCCAGGTGGAAGGCAGAGCGCACCAGAGGAGAAACACGTGCTCGATGGTGTCCGAGGCCACCTTCTTCAGGAAGGTGTTTCTGGGAAGGGCTTTGCAGTGGGGGGCGGGGGAAAGTCCTGAGTAGAAGTAGGTGGCAGGGACTGGGAAGGCATCGCATTGGGGGGAAGTTCTCAGATCTTGGTTAGAGTTGTCGTTCTGTCACCTGATGACTTTGTGACCTGAGGCATCTTCTTTGACTTTATCCATAAAATGGGAACAATGACATCTTCCCCTTCGTGAGAATCAAATGAGACGCTGCTCTGTGTACATCAAGAAGTGGGTAAAGGCTGTCTTAGAGCAGTTTTAGCCAAAGAGGCTGGGAATGCACCCCAGACTTCCCTGCAGGGGTGGGGGGCTCTCTATAGACTGAGGCGGCATCGAGGCATTGACTTCAGATTTAACCCCCAAGAAAGCCAGTAAAAATGCACCTAAACAAAATAAAGTTTAACCCTTTATTTGCAGCACATGAATGGCTTTCCAGAAACTGCTGGTTGACATTTTTCTGCCATAAAAAAAACACATGGCGTCTAACACCCACTCAACCAGTCCCATCTGGGCCAGATAGCACCTTCATTTCCTGGGACAATGTTGGAACCTTCTCCCGCATTCCAGCGAGTGTTTGCTTGATGAAGCAGATTGAACGTGAGAGCACACAGTGGGGAGACAGACACGTGAAGCAGGCGATGTGGGCCAGGTGGGGCTGGTGGCCCTTCCCACGTGCCCAAACAGCTCCCCTTCAAAAGCTGTCCCGAGTGGGGAGGGCTGTATTGCTGCCCCAGCCCAGGGCAGAATGGCCTGTTCAGGCCTGGTGCGGAGTGTGGGGTAGAGCGTGGGCAGCTGGGGTCTGGGGTCCCATCTCCCTAGAAACGTGGGCAGGCTCTAAGACAGGCTCTCTCCTAGAGTAGGCATCACTGCCCAGCCTTTCCCAGAGCCACGCTGTGGACAGGAGGCCTAGAGAGACAGGAAAGTCCTGAAGGAAGGAAAGCGCAGTCCTGGTTACTGCCTGGTAAATGGTTCTCGTTTCCAAACCAGCAGGTCACCTGGCAGACACTGTGTGGGCAGTGATTCATTAGAAAGCTGGGAGCCCTGGTGATGCAGCAAGAGCGATGACTGCATCCCACGGCTGGGAGAGAATCGGGACTTCGTAAATCACTCAGCTGGCACCGGTGCCAACATACCTAAGCCTGAAGCAATTTATCCCAAATGAGGAAATGATAATGTTGTTTTCCACCAGCCTCTTTCTGGAAGAAAGTTCTTTGATAGAGGGTAGGCAGGTGTTTCAAAACTTTCTGGCTGTTCCATATTGCAAAGTTGGTATATGTACACTCTTTCCCACACTCTGCCACTCCTCCCCCCTGTTTTGTCTGCAACCGTGTAGGTTTTAGCAATCAGAGGTCATAATGAAATTAAATTGAGTTCTCAACTTTATCAGTTTGTTATTGTGGATGAAGTAAATTGGCGTCGTTTTTTTTTTCCTTAATACTGAGTTTTGAGCCTAGTTATAGAAGATAAGATGGCTGGGTTTTGTTGTCATTACTTGCTATTCTCTGCTGCTTTTTATCTGGAGGTCTTTAGTAATTTTCAAACAAGTCTCCCTGTTTTACAGGTAGACGATAGTAGGTTCTATGGAACAATATAGGGTTTTTTCCAGAAAAACTAGAGGTTCTACATATTCATTCAATAAAGTCAGCTCCTATTGCAAGTGGAATCCAAAATGAATAGAGGCGTAGATAAATTGCCGTTTATTCCTCATTCATCGAACAGTCTGGACATATATATTCCTGGATGGTGTATGACTTTGCTCCATGCAGTGATTCAGGGACCCCCACGCTTTTTATCTTGTGGCTTTGCCATCTCCTCAGCCTCCTGCTTGTCTGCGTCTACCTGCGAAGGAGAGGGAGCCCCAGAATTGACACATACCTGCCCTGCTCAGGGGTTGTTGCCAAGAACTAGTCCTGTGGCTTTAACTAGTTGCCAAGGTCATGGGAGTGGCCAGAAACTGCAGTCCTTCGCTGGGCAATTGCTTAACGTTGACAACTCTGTGCTGTAGAAAAAGGATCAGGGGTTTGGTGGACAATAGGTACTCACCGCCACATCTCACAGTGAGTGTCACCATTTTACCAAAAGAGACATGGTCTTAGCTAAAGTCACATTGACAATTGTGAGGCCTGGACTTGAACCCAAATCCCCAGCCCATCAGGTTCTTTGGACTTCACTAAGGCATGGGGTGAAATTGTTGGGTTTGAGGGTAAGTGGATGGGGGGCAACTAAAGCAAGATGGACAGAATGACAGTTCGTCTTTACCAACACTTTTGGTTCATGCAATAGACGAGATCCCAGAAATCTGTCTTCAGTTTATGAGAAAGCAAAATCCCCTTGTCTTTGCATAAATCCAGACCTGCCTCAACCCTTCATCATTTGTACTTGTACCTGGGAAGCTCACACACAGTTCTGTATCAGATTGCTCTGTGGCTGACCTTGCAGTAAATGGGTGGATAGCAGCCTGCAGTTAAAGTGGCCGTCGGCGCTGCCCTTGCCCCGGAATACATGACAGTGAGGGACTCCATGGTGTTTTGTGCTGTTGTTGAACTGAGGAACTGATGGAACCTCGTTCCTTCTCTCCTCCTTGAGTTCCCCCCGTCTGAGCAGCTGGACTGGAGTTTGTGGACCCTGCCCATGAGTCTTCCTATGGAAACACAACCTTTTTATATTCAAGTTTTAGTAAGATGTTATTTAATCATTAGGTAGTTTACTAAGCGTATGTTGGTGGCCGTTGTTCTTCCTGAAAGCCTGATCACCAAAGGAAGACAAACACTTTCTTCCAGAAGCTGGTGTCCAGCAGGGGCAGTGGGCGGCAGACATGGCTGCAGAAGCCTCCTACCTGGGAGGCTGGCAGTGGCCAGGGGCGTGGGGATGCCGGGGATGTCACTGCTGAATCATTGGTCCCAAGGACACATTGAACTACATGAAATCGCTGATATTCGGCCATTTTTGTCCTTCATAACAGCAATTTCATCAGATTCAAGCTAACATTAAACTGGGTCATAGGATGAGGGCTTTTGTCCCCAGGACCAGAGAATATCGCTTTCCCTCCACGACTGATGTGCCAAGGCCCTGACACAGTCACACCGGGGCCCCCAGATCAGCAGAAGCACTGACCTTAGATGGGGCATTAGATCCAACTGTAGAAGCACTAGATTGAGTGTGAATTCAGACCCACGAGTAGTGCAGCAGAACCAGCATGCAGGGGTGGGTGTGGCTGACAGGGGAGAGTCAGAGTCTGGAATTGCTCGAGGGGGCACATGACATCTGAACAGAAGCCCCTAACAAGTGGAAAACGCCCTGGTTGGTAAAAAGTGCCAGAAAGGGCATCTCAGCAGAAAGGGTGGGGACAGCATTGAGAGCATGGCACCCTGGAATCAATTCAAATCCTAGACCCACCTCTTACTGGCTCTTTGAGCTCAGGCAAGTTACTCAACTTCTCTGTGCACCAGTTTCTCCATCTGCAAAATGGGGATAATAATAGCATTATAGTCCATCGATGGGATTAAATGAGTTCACATATGTGAAGTGTGTAGCATGGTGCCCAGCACTATCCTAAGTCACTGCAGTTTTTATGCAGAAGCAGGGAGGAGTGCAGGCTGATGTACTGGGAGTGAAGAAGTAGATTCCGGAAGGTGAGACTTAGATCGCAGGACAGACAGAGACTTGGGTGAGGTTCCCGCCCCCCAGAAGAAGCCCACACACACATCGGCTAACACCCCCCACCCCTCGCCTAGGGGACAGTGCCCGGATTCAAGAAAGTCACTGGCTTTGTAGTCCCATTATCAACCCTGCTGGGCTTCCTTCTTCCCCTCTTCCTGTTTTAAAATCTTTAGTCCTTTTATTTATAGGAAATTGACAGGTTTTCTCATCATACTTTGTATTGCATGTGTATGGCTGTAGAAAATGTCCCCACACCCCAAGGATACCCAGGGCACTTCTCTCTCCCACCTTGGTGTGTGCTGGAGAGTAGTCAGCACACAGCAGCACCCCCCATCCCCCGCCTTTGCATCTGGTTTTGCTCTGGTCTTTTTGGTGGTGCAAGGTGCATCCTGGCGCTGGCTGTGTTCCCAGGAGTTGGAAGTTTTCACTGGAGGGTTAAATCCGCAACAGGAGAGCAGACCCCCAGCCACCTCAGAAAGAATAGGGCGTGATGCTGTGAAGGGAGTGGGGAGCTGCTTGCTTTTGCTGTATTCCAGGCTCATCTTCCTTAAAAAAAAACAAAAACATGGAAGTTCCCCTCCCCCTTCCCTCTGCTTTCCCACAACACACCTTGTACTAAATACATTTTTCAGACCTGACTTTGTGCAAACACAATGTTGTTCTGCAAGCATTAAAAGGCAATTTAGTACTCAAAGGATTAAAAGCTCATGTTAAATTGAAGACTACACTTGGCATAAACATTAAAAATTGACAGAACACCCTGCACATTAACTGCACCAGAGCTTCGTAATTAGCATTTAAAAGTAAAACATCATTTCCTTACTGTTTCCTACTTACTCATTTATAATGCGTTTGTTATAATACAGATGTGAGCAGGAGGCTTTCTACCATCATCAGTGAATGAAAAATATACCTGTGCTGAGAAAGAAACCGGGATGCATTAATCCAGCCTAAAGAGCAGAACCACGCCGACGCCCCTCCCTGTGCTGGTCCCAAAGCCCAGCCTTGCCCTTTGCAAGGTTGACAGGGGCCCCACACCAGGCACCTTCACGTTTCCCTTCGTTTCTTAGCCTTTCCCTAACAAGCACTGGGCAGGGAAATCCAACCAGGCATAGGCGAGGCACACCCTGGTCTGAACGCTGTCAGCTGGCGGGCCACCAAGGAGTGTGGAGAGAGCTTGCTGGCCCGTTGCTGAGGCTTCTTCAAAACTCACGAAGCCGCAGTCCAGTTTTCTAATTTGAAGTGAAATTCTGCTGACTTCGCCCAGATGGCTGAGCTGGTAAATGAGGACACCTGTTCCTCACACCTCTGGGCTCCTGCTTGCATTCAGGCCTTGTATTTAGCACGATCGCATTTGTAGATCTGAACACAGTCCAAATCTGATCTACTTTCTGCCTCCTGCCCGGTTCCCCATGTGCTGCCATGGCTTTTGGCTCAGACTCCCCTCTTTGCCCCCCACTGGGCTCTCCACTCACCTGCGCAGGCAGACCGAGGGAACGGGTCCAGGATGGGCTGGAAGCTCGGTCTTCTAACACACCCCGAGGCTCTGCAGGGCCTGGACCTGGCTGAGTAGCAAGGCTGGACAGAAACTCTGAAGTCAGTTTTCAGCAGTTGAATTCAGAGGCAGAAGCCCCTCAAAGACTGCCAAGTCCCTGTGGTCCACCCGTGGAGATTATGGAGATAACCTACGTGGCTCTTGCCCTGAATGCATTTACTCTAGGGATGTCTGAGAATTGACTCTAGAAAGACTCGTCTTTCTCTGGCTCCTCCTTCGGGACCTCATGACCGAGAACCCCGTTCCCTGGTGTTATCTAGAGATCCTGACAGGCACGTCCTGCCTGCTAAAGCAGACCTCCCAGCTGTCCCCAGGTGGCCTCAGATCCCTGGCTAGGCCACTGGTTGATCGGTGAGCCAGTTGGCAGGACAGATATAATTTCTGGGCTGCAAGGCCAGTCTGGGTGAACACGTGACATAAGGGTGTTAAAAGTGTTGGAGAATTCTAAAAATAGATTTCACTCTTGTCACAACTGTGCCAGGGGCTGACCCAGCCCCTCTGCCCTGGAGGATCAGGCAGCGCAGCCACTTCCCTGGGGAGGGTAGCAGGTCCAGAGAGAGCAGCCTCCTCCCAGAGCCAGGTTCCCAAGGAACTAATTTGGCATCTGCTCTGTGGCAATCTCTTGAAGGCAAGGAGAGAAAAGAGGAGGCTTCAGTGCAGATGTGGGAATATTCTGATACGAGCAGACCCCTGATACTTTCTTTTCATCGTTTTAATGATTTTTTAAAATTCCAGAAATGTGCTCAGGCTCCTGCATGACTTGAGTATGCTCCCCTCTCACAAAGAGCCATGGGCTAAAACACACCTGAACAGCAGTCAGGAGTGGGGCTTGCTGTCTGAGGGAGGACAGGAGCCCGCTTCTGAGTCAGTCTCCCCGCTAAGCCTGGCAGGGCCTGGAGGGTGGCAGCAAGGGGCGTGAGGCTCTTTAATTACCGTAATGTTTTTATGGGAAGAGCCTTGGCTGTATTTGTGGGAACAGAACCCTGGTTTTAATTACATCCCTTCTGGTTATTCAGATTATGTACTTCTAAGGATCTTGTTTCTCTGGCTTTCGTCTACCCTCAGAAGTACAGAGTTCAGCAGAGAAGTGTCCAGGCACTGTTTACGTAGACATAGGAGGGAGAGAAAGAGTTTTCGAGCTGGAAGAGACTTCATGTAGCTAGTCCAGTCTCCTGTTTGTAAATGAGAGAACCGAGGCTCTGAGAAATGTTAGGTGACATGCTCAAGGTCACCGAGGCTCTGAGAAATGTTAGGTAACTTGCTCAAGGTCACACAACTAGGGCTAAAGACCAGGTCTCCTATATCTCTCTACTTTGTACATCCTACTGGCCTGCCGATAACATTTTTCTGGTTTAGCTTCTTAATAAAAATTGCAATCAGAATTAGAACATTCCTTGTTCCTCCTTTGAGTGTTGAGGTCCTGGCATGAAGAGCCATAATTACAGCATTTTCTCTGATTTCTTACTGGATTCTTTGGGATAAGAGCGGGAGGATGCGTCAACACTGTGCCAGGCAGGAGAACAAACAGCATATTCAAATAGACACATGATGCGATGCGTCTCACGCCACTGGATGGGGGATGTCCCTCTTGAAGCAAAGCAAGTGGGGACACAGGGTGCTTAAGAAATGCAAATGCAAGATGAGTGTGAGTTGCACACTTGCAGAGCGGCCTTATGTTTACTTTCCCACAGAACACAGCTCTCCTGCTAAAGGACCGGCCGCGCTCACTCACTGTAGATGTGCCTCGTGTGAGCGCCCCTCCCCGCCTGGAGGACCATTTTCCACTCTCTCTAGACTCCTTGTTCCTGTCTGAGGACCTCCTCTTGCAAACACTTATTTAATAATGGCACTTGGCTTTTTAATATTTTGATTTCTGCTTCATGGTATTTTTAATTGAACCCCGTTTTAATTGCCTTTTCTGCACACCAAGAGCCTGGGTGAGAAAGGGAGGCTTTATACTTGAAATGCTGATTGTTATGTCCTCTTTCTTTTTGCTCCACCTTAATCCAGTGATAATTGATTCCATTCACATATAGTCCCCAAGTCATGTGCATGTATCAGAAACAGCATGTGTTGTTTAAGAAGCCTGCAGATCTTAATCTAACTGAGAATCACGCTTGTTGCCATTATTACCAGTGAGGAAAGGACATTGGGCTGAGTTCTTGCTGTCCAGTTGAGCCATCAAAGCGGACGGGAGCTCTTCAGATCCAACCACCCAGAGTACTTGTTTCCTGGCTGTGCAGCCACGGAGTGACAAGGTCTCACAGAATGGAGAGCTAGAGGTGACTGAGGAGAGCCATTGGCCCTCTCCTGCATCCAGGCACAGCCCAGGCAGTTTCTCACAGACAGGCTTGGCTGTGGCCTCCATAAATAAGGGGCAATGCCTTTATAGCATTTCAGATTCTCAAGGGAGGTTATTGAGTTGCCCTTAGGATAAGAGAATAAACACCCCTTTCCCTTAAACTTCTGCCCTTCTCTACCCTCTACAACTCCAGTCCCATTAAAAAAAATTGTGACCTATTTGTCTTATGCCCTACCCCCCATTGATTGCAGAATGACTGCAGCCACCCTGAAGGGCCTCTGTGGAGAACCACAAAACAACTCGAGCTCACACAGAGATGACTTCTAGCCTTGCTGGGTCTACTTCCTTTCCAGCTGGGATTCAGTGGGCAGCCATTCATCAGGCTTGATGAAAAGACTTGGATGTGGTGGTCGAAGGGAAGACTGTCAATCCTGTAACTGCTGGGAGAAAGGGAAATTACCCCTTTAAAGGATGGCCCTGGCCCTGAGTGTTACCTTCCTCTCCTTGGGACTTGCTAAAATAGATTTCTTATTTCAAAGTAATACAAATATTTGAGTCCCTACCATGGACAGGAAACTAAGCTAGGCATTACAGGTCAAGCAAAGCAAATACAATTGTCTTATTTTCCTATTTCCTCTTATTTCAGCAAAGATACCAGCCTGTTTCAAAGCTCTGCTTTGCACCAGACCATATGCCCAGTCTCCTCCGATCAGCCTGGAGTGTAGCAAGTAATCACCCCCCTAGGGCTGAAAAGGGAGCTGCAATCAAAGAGGTTAAATCTGTACAGTGCTGGTGGGGCAGAGGGGAAGTGTGAAAGCCAGATTCTGTCTACTAGTAGCTTGTCCCTTAGCATTGTCAAGCTGGAAAGAAGTGTCAGATGGTTCAGCACAGAGCTCTACCTTGGGCCTGGCCTCTTTGAAGCCTTGGCCTAGGTGAAGAGAGACTAGATTGGGAAGAGCCAGTCAGTGCCCCGACAGTGTCCCAGCGGGCTGAGAACCTGTGTGAAAGCTGTGACAATGAGGTTGGACGGGAGGAAAGATGAGGCATGGGGAAGAGGACTGTGTGAACTGTGATTGGGGTTGGGAGGTAGGAGGTTGGGCTGGGAGAGGCCATTGGCCGTCCACAGGGAATGCTTATGAGTTTATTTTAAGAAATGTTGATTTTTGGAGGGCTGATAAGACATTCAGCGCCACCATCCAAGAAATGAGGTGGAAATATGGACTGGCGCGCAAGAGAAACATGGAGTCATCTGCTTAGAAATTATGGTAGAAGCTGGGGGATTGGCAAGAGAGGCTTTCCTCTACTTCCTTCTTCCCAGACATTGAAGGGGAACCTTGAAGAATCCCACTATTGAAGGACAAGTGAATCAATGGAAGGCAACATCATGTGAAGAAATTAGGACATTTATTTATTGTCATTGAAGAAAGGGAGAGGCAGTCAGCAACTTCTGTAGAAGGAGAGACAGAAAGGGCCACTGGGTTCCTTAAGTAGGAGGTCCTTGGCCAGGGACCAAAGGCCTCATAAAGGTTGAAGACCAATGTTACTCTTTTGTTTTGGGGAACAGCTTTAGGGAAGGTGAAGAGGTTATAGTCTCTGACCTAATGAGAAGAGTGGAACTTGGGATTTATAAAAGCAGAGGGACAGATAGAGCTCTATACCAGCGGAAGCAGCCTTGCTTTGGTATTTATCAACAGCAAGACAGAAAATCAAGTGAGCGCTCAGGGCAGTCCAGCCCAACTGCACAGGGGGCAGTTTCTTGATTGGGTTGGTCCAGCCTAGAAACTCAGAGGTGACCATGCTAATCAGACTCTAGGGAAACTGATTAAATTACAACACAGAGCTTCCTGTTTACAATGAGACAGACTGATGTGCATTTGTCACACTTGTTCCTGAAAAATAATCCCCAAGGAAGCCAAATTATAATCAGAAGGGCGCTTGGTGACCCGGTACTTTAAGAGCAGGAGGCGCAGGCAGAATTGTCCATTCCATCAGGTGTGAACCCCAATAGCATCTTATTATACTGTTTGTCTATTGCTGGACTGCGGGATCTCTGGGAGCAAAGCATTCTCTGTGTGTCACGTGTTAAATACTGAGTAGATATTCATTGGAGGGAGGGAGGAAGGGATGGGCAGATGGATGGATAGATGTTCAGACAAAAGATCATGTAGAAAGACAGGTGGAGAGATGAGAGGATGATTTGATTTAAATTTAGCTCTCTTAGTCCCAATCACATTTGGATTGTGAGTTTACACTAAAGTCACTTGTGTTGAAATAGGGTCAGTCTAGACCTCTTCAGCCATGACTACATGGGCAATGTCTGGGCTACTTCAGTTGTCTAGTCCCTTTTTTTAAAATATTTTAATTGTTTTTCTTTTTTTTATAAACAGTAACCTTCCCTTGGGTTTGGGGGACATCTTTCTGAAGACAGTGATGACCAAAGTGCCCAACATTTACACACATAAATATATACCAATGGTATACTAATTTATATACATACTAGAAGCCCAGTGCGTGAAATTTGTGCACGGGGGCAGGAGGAGTTCCCTCAGCCAAGCCTTATACCCTCTCCAATCTGGGATGACCTCAGGGGATGTTTGACTGCCAGTTTAGGCC